>VXBB01018687.1:117259-130796 GCA_013399915.1 Illadopsis cleaveri
TGCAATGCTCTCATGGTATCAACATGTAACAGCAAACATTTTGCTGTGAGGGTACAAGAGAAAAAATCTAGGCAGGACTGGAAAGGATGATATCACAAAACATTTTCAAAAAGATATTGTTTTATATGGAATACAGGAGCAAGTGAAAGAAATGTGTTGCACGATGTTACATGGTCTCTTCTTGAAATGGACTTGTGTGTGAAGCGAGTTATCAGCAAAGTAAAGCCTGCATACCTAAATGCATACATTATTAATTCCACCACTCTAAATAAATATATTCAAATTCTTAGGAGACATGATGTCTCCTATGAGAGCCACTTAACGCAGTTCTGTTTCCCAGTTATTACGCAGGACTATGAAAGATGTGCTTTACAAATTCAGCAGCTGAAAGAAAGTGGGTAAAAAACATTACATTCCAACAGCTGCTTTCAAAAGAGATAGGGCACTGGCAAAAATGCAGGCTACAGGATTTTAAAAAATAATAACACAAACACAGCCATAAAACATGAACAGACCTCTCCTCCCCATAAATAATTTAAGAGAGTTGCAACAATTTTTATTTACACATAATAGGTTGGTATTAGAGACCCCTTCTGCTCTGCCTGCCTTTAGTACCTTTCTGTCAAGTAGGACAATGTGTCTACAAACAGAAAACTAACACCAAATCTTCACAATCTTTTCAACACAAAAATCTCATTACTGATCTCCACTGAACAAGATCAGTTCCCTCAGATATGGCTACTGGACACGTAACTAGCTAGTTAAACAGAACTAAGAGAGCAGGTGTTAGAAAATGTATTCACATTAAAACTATGGGGTTTTCCTAGTTGTATATGTCAGAGAAAGAACAAATATAAGTAAAACTTTAGTTCATTCACAGTTGTCATCTGGATCACAATTCAACATTAAGAGTTAAAAATATGAAAAGCTATGCCATTCAAACTGTATCTAGAAAAACCCCATAAAATTGCTTGTTTCAGTTTTTCTTCCCTTAAGACTTGAAAGAGATTTGACCCATTTATAAAGGCAAGTAATGCAATCAGCAACTGCTATTCAAGTAATAATGTAGCTACAACAGAACTGACACCAGCCCCAGAAAAACACTAGTTAAAAACCCTACAGATCAGTGAGAAACACTTCACACTGCTTTTCTCCTATGACACAAAAATTTTCTGTTTCACATGGCAAGATGCTGAAGGTCTTTGTGTAAGTAAATCTTATAAAGATGCTATAATGAGGAACAGACTAAAATCCAATGTAAAAAGTTAAATTTCAGAGGTTTGAGAATTATAAACATGTAAGAAAATATATCTCTCATGTTAAAACCTCAATAAAAACCTCTGCAGCTTACCTCGAATGGGGCCCAGTGCTGCATCCTTCGCTAATGCAGTTAGGTCACTTCCAGAGTATCCATCTGTCATTCTTTGTCAAAGGAAAAAGGGGGGTCAAGGAGGAAGGAAAAAAAACCAAAAACCTGCTTCAAACCACATCAATTTAATTGCAGATAATCAAAACGTTACTTAATCAGAAGAAGTATTACTTTGATTTTATTTTGCAAGTTTAATAAATCAGGAATGCATCCACTGTAAGTGATCTGTATTTCACTGTAAGTGATCTTTCACGGATTAAAGTACAGATATTCAAGTCCCAAATAACATTTCTAGAAACAGAAAAAGGTAGCAACTTTGGTTTTGCAGGATTTGCAGATGAAAACTGATCCCAAGCATATTTATTATTCAGTTTAGAAGAGTTCTGTACCAGTAGTTTATCAACATTTGTCAATTACCATAAAACCAAAACCTCAGCTGTCCTGTACTCTTTCAATCCAATCAGTAAAATGAGAGAAACCAATACCACATGTTTAATATGATACAAAGTGAACTGAAAGGAAGGTAAATTCTGCTACCCGCTAGGGTTTGTTTGTTTGTCTTATAAACTGTGGGAGCTGTTCCAGAATCAGACTTAATATCCAAGTTCACCAATGAAATACTTTGGAGAATAAAGGCCTCCACTGAGTCAGGAAGCCACCAACACAAAATGCCAACACAAGTGAAAATGAGTAGTACAGGTTGCCTAAAGGAAAGTTTAAAAACAAAACCACCACCCTTATAGAGGAGTGGCTAGCTGCAGCAACAAGAGCTTAGTCTTCTGGAGATCATGAAGGCTGTTATAATTTATAGAAAAAGTTGCAGAGGAGCAAAGGAACACAAAATCATAATGGAGGTTAAATACTTCTCTCTTTCAAAACAAAGAAAGATGGAAAAAGAAGCAGGCAGAATGCTCGCTCAGCTTTTGCATTTTCTCCAAACCCTTTAAAAAAGGTGTACTTAAACTGCATTTGTAATTTGGTTCTTATATTTGCAGTTAGAATACAGGACACCGAGTGTGTTTTTCCTCCAGTTAGCTATTACTGCAGCCCAAATGTGCCCTGAGCTAACAACCTTCAAGTACAGAGGGAATATATTCAGTTGGATTGCACATCAACTTCTGCAACATTACTAAGAGGCTGACAAATGCTATATCTAAGACTGTACTAACCTCTGGTGGACTACCACAAAGAGAAACAGACAGAAGTACATTCACCTGCCTATCTTTGCTATTTCATGCTCTGCTTTCACTCCTTCCTGCCCTACCTGCTTTTTAGTCTAATCTCCTTCACACCCATTATGAGATTTAGGTGACTAACAGCAGTACTGTGTCAATCTCAATGATAAAAACCATAAAACAACTCTGTTTCATAACAGGAGGGAAAAATTAACCCACATTTTCCCAATCAAATTTGGAAGTGAAAAGAAACTAAAACTATCCAGTGCTTGCTCTGCTATGTTGGTAATACATTCAACCAGCTTAGTGAGGCACCAGCAAAGAGTCTTGCCAGACTCCCAAGCCTCAGACCACAAAAGATCTGCCAACTTTTTTGGTAATGACAGGATGGTGTAGATTATGGATCTACAATTATGGACTACTTGTCAAATCCCCATATGCACTCATTGCAAGTGAGGATAAATACTTTCAATGCACAAAAGAGGACAACTGGGCCTACAAACAGCTGAAGAAGGCTCTCATGTCAGCTCCAGCCCTAGGACTCCCCGATGTAAGTAAACCATTCTTCCTGTTTTCCCATGAAAAACAAGGGATTGCCCTGGGGATATTGGCCCAGGACCTGGGCCCATGTTGAAGCCTTTTATTTGAAATGAATGCCAAGTGCAAAACTGGTGCTATCTTTTTGCATCAGGGAGGAGAGCTAGACTCCTTGAGGGATGGGTGGAAAGAAGTATCCTCCTCCCTCTTTCTCAAAGGAAAGAGCTGATGAGCATGTTTCAACAACAGAAATCTGACTGGGTGTATCCTACATGTGTATATATAAAAACACCTTTATACAGCCTGACAGGGAACCACCTTCCCCGAATGCACGCAATTCGTGTTGTCGCTGTCGGATGATTTACATCAGTTACATTCTGAATGAAGTTAACAGTCTGAATGAATGCAGTAGAAGAATATATTTATTTAGTATGGTTACAAAATACTTACCTAGCTAGTTGAGCCAACTCTTTTTGGGTTAATGGACTTCCTTGCTTGCTTAGAAGATTTTTTAGCAAAATCAATCTTGTCTGAAAAGAAGATAAAATTATCAGATGTAAAACTCGTCTTCACAGAACACTTAAAATTGTGCTGCAAGAACAGAACTATGCTTTTGTCAGGCTTGCTTTTGTGCTTCACCAGTTTAAACTTGCCTATAGTGCTTGCGCAATTAGACTGTATAATATCATCTCTTCAGGAGCAGAGGTAAGGCCTGGGTAAAAACAAGATCAAGAGCCTAACTACTAATATCAAGAATAAGTCATTAGCATCTTCATCAAAAATCCTGATCCCCTGCTGAACTGAAAAACATTAGGAAAATTACTTTTATCTCTTGCAATAAAAGACTCTCCTTCAGCCAAACAAACATGCTCCTGTAAGTCCTACTTCAGACCTGCCCACATCTGCCAGTCTGTAAGCAACACCTCACTAGTCAAGAAATACTGAGTAGCTACCACCAGATTTGCTATTAGTAGGAGTGAAAAAAAAAGCAAACACTTAAAATAGTTCCCAGAATTAATGCACAGTGTATATGATCAAAGTGAGCCAGAATTTAGTTCACAGAATTTTAACCATCTACATGGGCTAGTTTAAGAATTGCCTATAAGTGTCTTAAAAATATGAGTGGAAAACAATACTTACTTCCTCGTTTGGTAAAGACACATATACCCGTTTGGTGAATCGTCTGAAAAAAACCCCAAACATGTATACATTGTTCACACTGTTCTGTAACTATACAGCACATACAAATCTAACATTTGGTTTGGTTAGGTGACAAAAGTTCACTTCCATCATCAAATTCTAGGAAGCAGAATTGGAGATTTTGAAAAAACCACCAACAATCAAACAAAAAATACGTACAAGCCACTGGTGACACATTATTCTTATCTGAAGTTATAAGACTCCTCCCAGAGGGGAAACACTCTAAAGATAGAAATACCACTGACTACCAGCAATGAAATGAAGCATCTCAATTTTTACACAAAAAAAGTCTTTGGAATCATTTCTTCAGACAGTGCTGACACATCTATTTTCTTCAATCAAGAATGAAAAGAGAATAATGTATGAGTACTTTTAACAAAAAAGTCCTAAGGCAAATCCACAGCAAGATCTGTAATTGCATGGGATGTCAGCAGATAATATTCACAGAGAAGAAATACTGGATCTCTTGTCAATCTGGAATACTGATCAAAATTTCTCCTTTATTCTGCCATTAAGAGCCAAATAACAAAAAAGCAAAATATTAAAATCAAGAAATTTAAAAAACACTGACTTGATCTCAACAGGTACTACTGTTTCAGACAAGTCCAAGACAATCAGGGTTTTGCAGATGCACCTCAAAAGAAAAGAGTAAAGCCCCTCTTAGAGAGGTTAAATAATTTCGCCTTGCTGAACAGCTTTTACTTATTACAAAACTTCACCAAGACACTAGGCAAAACCTGTTCTTCATAATGAATATCATCTTACTGTATACTCAGAAAAAAGAGATGTTTTGATACCTGAGAACAGCATCATCAAGCTCCTGAGGCCTGTTTGTTGCTCCCATCACAAGTATTCTGTCCTCTCCAGAAGACTGCACCTATGTAATGGAGGAAGGTTAAGACAGCTTTCAGTTTATACAGTCTACGTCAAGCAGAAGTACAACAAAACCAGTTAGAGACTTGCTATTTATTCAGTACACTGATGAGATCTTGATATACATATGTTTTGGGGTTTTTCCCATTAAGGTAGGTTTAAAATATTCCTCAGATATATGTAAAGTCAAACCAGGAAAAGGTAGGGAAAAAAACAACGAAAAAAGTCTTTCTGGAAAAAGCTGAGATTGTAGAGCTATAAAAGGCACTCATAAGTTTTGTCATCAGGAGGTAATTATGCTGAAAAAGCCAGAGACTTTCTGCTGTCCTAGAGTTTTAACATGAAACATTGTTTTGAAGCCTATAGGGTGAGAATCAAAACTTCAAACTAAAGTATAGCCAGAACAACAAAATCAGAACGGAGATCCATCTAACACAGGCCTTGCATTAATCCAGTAATCAAAATACACTATAAAATAATCATAATAGCAGAAAGACACAGCAATTTCCTTCCCAATTCACTCATTTTATACCCAAGAATATGGAAACTTAGAGCTTCCAAACCTCAGGAGAAAGTTCTGGGCTATCAGAGACATTATTATTCACTTAATGACCAGTTCATAGATTCAGGTTCACTGCTACCATACCATGTTCAAAAGGTTCCCCAAAAATACTGTATGACATGGCTACACCTTAAATATTAAGTCAACAAACTTGGCATTATATTTATTTTTCCCTTTTCATTTTAAGGGAAAACTCTGCATGCGTGTGTAACAATTTCTGCAATAATATCACTGTCACATTGCATTATTTGTCCTGATTCATCAATTTTGGAGTTTTTCCAATGTTTCTGTCTCTCCATGTCATTATCTGCTTGTCCTGTACCTCATTACTATTGCTTCACCACTATAGCAATATTTCATTGTGCTAATGGAACACAAACTAAAATCATCCAATACAAGAACAGTGCTGTGACAGAAAAATATTCTGATACTCATTTCTGTTTGTGTCCCACAATGAAATCCAGTTCCTACTCCTGGGTTTTGTATTCATGCCATTAAATACTTCTTACTGGTTTCTGTCTTCTCTAGCTTATGATGCCAAGAAAAAAGTTATAGTTCAATAAAAGGTGTACTAACACAGAAATGAGTATTTCTGATGTCTCAGAGCTGTGTATACATGAAATACCTATATATATATATACTGAATTAGTCTGTTTGAGATCCTAATCCCTCAAGTCTAACCCCTTGACAGTGCATGCTTGTGGCACACATTCCTTTGAAACCAAAAACTAGTTTAAAGCCATTTAATCTTGTTTTGCTTTGCCAGAATAAAGAAAAGTGATTCATCAAGCCATGCAACTGCAAACATGGATTCAACTCTCCATGACCCTCAAAAGTCTCTCTTGCCATGTAAGAACAGTTGTCCTCACAGCTCCTTTACCACTGCCATCTGTTATCCTTTCTCTGTCCATAATCTTCCAACACATTATTACAGCTCATCTCCAGATTGCTACCTTTTAGTCCAGACTTCATCTTCCAGAATGCCACAGTACACAGGTAGGAAATTCAGAACAAGCAAAAAAAGCTGTTTGCCAACTATGGTGAGGTGGGAGGGAGGCTGAGCTAAGCCCCAGCAGCCAAACCCTTTGTAATTCACCTATAGGTTGTACTGGTACCCACTACATTAGCCAATTTCAGCTAAATCAAACAATACCAAGACTAAATACTTACACCATCAAATTCTATTAAAAATTCTGTTTTTAGACGCCTGCTAGCATCATGTTCACCTTCTCGTCTTTCACACAAAAGGCTATCAACTTCATCTAAAAAACAAAGAAATACATCTTAATTAAGCATACAACATCAAAGTCTTTGTATTTGCCTAAATTCCTTTGCTAATATAGGGCTCCATTAAGAAAGACCAGATCTTTATTCTTTAGCAGACAGACAGATCTTAGGAAAGTTTAAAAACTTGCGTGATGTGTTGGCCTTTGAATAGGTAATGCCAAGCACAGATGAGAGGGAAAAAAAAAAAATCTTTCTGATGATAAACTGCTACTCAGGACAAGCAAAATACATTTTCATGTTTGAAGTTTAAAAGACTTACTCTGTAAAGGCAGTACAGTATTTTTCTTTTTGAGAGCATTTCTTCCCACTATTACCACCAACTAAATAATGTAACAGTAATCTAACATGTTTTATATGAACTACTGATTGGACAGCAGGTCATACCTGAGACAGTTGTCCTGAGCTGCAGAATTACCCAAAAGTTTACTCAACTATTCCAATAGTTAATTACTTACTAATCTTTGGTAAGTAAGATTATTTAAGAGAGTAAATAAAAGTTAACGTTTAAAGTCTTACCAATAAAAATTATAGAAGGTTGAAGTTCTCTGGCTACTGCAAATAGAGCACGCACCAGTTTCTCCCCTTCACCCACCTAAAAAAACAATAAACTGGTTTTATAGGGAATTAAAAATTTTTACTACAAGACAGCTGAGAGAAGGATCTACAGAAAATCTTGCTGGTAACCAACCCCACTCAGTCCATTTATACACATTCATATTATCACTGCTTCAGTACATAAAGTGGTATTGTTTACATTTTAAAAGAAACACTACAACTTCTCTTATGATCACAATTGGGTTAACTGTCAGGAGATTTTGGTTCCTAAACTACCAGAGTGAAAGAGAACTGGGACCCAACTAATGCACTTTTTAAAGACAAAAAAACCCCACAACCACTCATCTGCATTACTGCCAGTGCCATTGCTGAGCTGAAAAAACCTTCGACATTGATTTATCACAAGCACAGAATGAAATTTTTTTACTTAACAAGTCACTTTTTAAAAACTATGTTAATTACAGGCTACCAGTTCACCAAGGACTCATCAGAAGTCTCTGGCTTTCTTAAACCCCAATTAAAGCATGGGTGTTTTCAAATCAATGTAATTTACTACATTAAGCCACTACTTACATATTTTGAAGTCAGGCTCGCTGCACTGATGTTAAAGAAAGTAGCGTTTGATTCTGCAGCGACTGCTTTGGCCTAGGAAAGGGGGAAAAAACAAAAGTACTTTTAAAAACTATCATATTGAAGATAGTTCTCTGCATCTGTAGTGACCACTCATGTCCTGATGGACAGTTTTGAAAGGGAGCACTTTGTAAAAATGGTATGGAAAACTTCTGCCCAGGCCACTTACAAATGAGAATGGCTATACAGTCAAACCAACAGAGAAACTTCCAGACTCCCATAGACTTCTCTAATCCCATTAGCTCCATAGCCAACTACAACTCGCTTTCAGAAGAATAAAAGTCTCCATTTCCTTTCAATTTCTCTTGAATAAATATCTAAGCCAGTTTTAACTAATTTAGGGTGGTAATTTAAGGCATCAGTTGGAGCAAATCACATAAAAAATTATGGTGTTTTTTCCCCTCCCTTATCTATGCAAAAGCTGTTTTCAGAGGAAAGCTAGGGAAAATAATCAGTTGGGATGCTCATTCAGACTACCCTCCTCTTTAACAGTTTCACCATATTCAAGAAATTACAATTCCCTGGTTATAGAGTCTAATTTTAGTGATTAGCAATTATATTCCAGTATGTCAAACATAACAGATGAGTCTACATGAGCTGCTCTACATTCACCCTCCTGCACTTCAGCGCTGATGCAGCTCCAGTGTCAGCAGAGTGTGCAGCTGCAGCCACACCACGTGATCAGGACAATGCGCCGGCTCAGCTGCATCAGGACACTCCATGCTCCCCGGCTGATGCACAGCCATGGAGCTCCACTTCCCTGCATCTAGCACATCAGCCTGAGAAAAAAAGCTGTGACTAGGCAGTTCCACAGCTCTTACACTCTTTGCACAGCAGTGTGCAAGTGAGACAATCCCTTTTTTTGCTACTGCACTCTCTCCCTATTTCCAAAATGTACTTTTAGTATGTTTCCGTGGAGAGCAGATAATTTCTGATTAATCACTGCTGTACAAAACAATGAATCCACTTCCTTTTGCTCTGAAAATGGACTTGCTGGTTTAAGTTTTAAAATATTACTTGTCATAAGGAAAATAATTAAAGAGAGAACAGTTGAGCAATTCTCTCCATAAAATCTAGGGTTAAGAACAATTTTGCATTTTTATATATACAATGACACTGTAATACATATTCTGTAAGAATGTACAGTTTATCAGTCCAAGCCCCAAACTGAAAGCCACCCCCTGTGGTTACATTTTAAGCCCACCACCTCATGCATGAAGTAACTTTCTCACCAACATTGTCTTCCCATTTCCTGGTGGGCCAAACAGCAATAAACCACGTGCAGGAGCTCTCAGACCTGTAAATAACTGAAAAGGACATTGTCATAAGTTATCATCAAAGACCTGAATAAAATATTGCTTTACCTTTGTAAGAGAATGGTTTAAGACTGAGGACACTGGCTAGCACTGGTATTAACAGTAGCAGTGAGTGCCACAACAGTACTGGCTTTGAGAGAACTACACTCTGCTACTAATTTGACCTAATGCACACCACTATTGTTTCCCACACAGCAGCTAAATTTGTTGTAATTGTTCTGTGCCTGGATTCACTGTGAAAGCAGTTTAAAACACTTTCCACAAGACAGACTAGCCTATCAAGTTGAAAGCGTCAATTCCAGTTAAAAAAGGACTAATCCAGGTGTACAGAAGGAGACCTGAAGTAGTATTCTTACTAACTCCATATGGGATAACTCCATCTTTCCTTATTAAATGAAACTTGAGAAGACAAGCTTTCAACAAAATTATTTAAAATATTACTTAACAGCCACCTACTCTATGCTACTGATAATCATCTCTCTCTCACTTCGCACTAGATTCATCTTTCCTACTCTACAAAATTGCCCCTACCATATGTAGCATCGTGGCAAGCAAGTCTACAAATTCTCACAGAACACATAACTTTTAGTGATTACTCTTCCCTGTTTTCTCTAGCACTTTGTCTTTACCCCTTCCCTCAAAAGTTTCAGAGTTTCTCTTCTGGTCTCTCACTCACCCCTCCCTTCCAGCTTCCAGTAATTCCAATAAACAAGCAAAAGCAATAGGAGAGTATCTCACATACATCCCATGTGTAAACAGCACTGTGGGCAGGCATTTCTTTCCACAATATCCATGACAACAAATACTCCATTACCAGTGTTGTATTTCTGTCATGACCAACCAACACGTGTTTTCTTTATTATTTTATTGTCCATGGCATTTTGTTTGTGCTTGACTCTGATCCCTAAAAGTAGTTACCCAACTATTCACTGAGTGAACACTCCAGTGTTTCTGCTTTCCACGCTGCCTACCACCATGTGCATTCTTTGTCTGACTTCTTTTGTTTCAAATAATTCTTGGGGAGTTCCACCATTTTCACACAGCCCAGATCAAATCAAATCTATAACTCTTTGTCCTGGGTTGTAGTATGGGATGTACACAAAGTACTCTATCACCATCTTNTCAACTTAATCATCACCTACAATTCAGCTGTACTGATACTTATTACTGAGATACACAAAGCCTTTCAAGTTTTTGTTAACAGCCTAATTATACTGAACATGGTCTGAACTAACTGCTAGCATTTCATTAGCATCTTACCACTGAAATGGCTGCAGCCAGTTTTTCCTGCTTATGCACCTCAATTTTTGCTCTCCTCCTAAAATACCATTGGCTTATTAAATATGAATTTGAGTTCAGAACTCATTTAGATTAAGACGGAACTAGTGTTAATTTACTAAGCATCCTCCTATGGTTGCCACATCTACTGTGTTCACTTACAAGGAATAAAACCAACCCTCCCTACTTCTAAGACAAGTTTAAAAATTCATGGGATTCTCTGTCCTTATTACATCTCAACCTACACCAAGGCCGGGCCCATTGCTAGCTACAGTAATATGAGACAACCTTACTGAAGATACCACATTACTGGAAAAACTACTCCAAGCCTCCCATCTCCAAGTCCTTCCCACTCAGTTCACAGTATTGGTGTCACTGAACAACACACTTGACATACTATTGCACTGTAGTAACAGAGAAGCTATAATGACATCTCCCTTCTGCATAATAACATCTGAGCACACACATTTGTTGCCAAAGCTTTGTTCTCCTTACAGCTTGTATTTCTGTGATGCTCTACCAGGCTTAGGGTTTCTTCCCTATGCTGCTTCAAAACCAGCAGCTGCATTAAGGGGAAAACAACAGAGCAACTCCAGTCACCTGTCCCTGTAACAAATGAGACCCCCAAGCAAACAAAAAGTACAAACAGCAAATTTTCTTCAATAATCATAGAATCATAAAGTGGGCCTGGGTTGGAAGGGACTTTGAAGAATATCTACTTCCAAATTCCCTGTCATGGGCAGGGACATTTTCCACTAGACCACACTGCTCAAAGCCCCTTCCAATCTGGCTTTCAGCAACTGCAGGATGGGACATCCACAACTTCTCTGGGCAGCCTGTTCTAGCATCTCATCATCCTCACAGTGAATAATTTCTTCCCATTATCCAAATCTAAACCTACTCTCAGGTTGAAGCCATTTTCCCTTGTTCAGTCACTATCTGCCCTTGTAAACAGTTCCTCACCAGTTTTCTTTTAGGTCTCCTTCAGGTACTGAAATAATGTATGTCCTGGGTTGTAGTATGGGATGTACACAAAGTATTCTATCACCATCTTCATGAACTGGTGAATCCAATTGTTGGAGTAGTTTTCCCCCTAGGCCCTGCCCCCCTCCCTTTTCTGTTAATGTGTCTTCTGTTAATGGCCCATCAATGCCTTGCCCATGACTCATAGATAAGCTATCTCTCGTTAATGGGCCATCAAGAACCCTCCCTGTATGACTCATCATCCCATTGTGAGATGCTCTGCCCAGGGGGAGGAGCCAAGCATTCTCACCTGGATATAATCAGGGATTTGGGACAGTGCTCTCTCTGGATTCCCAGAGGACCAGAGCTACCAGACCTTTCTACAAGATCACTCCTTCAGGAAGACCACCTCATCTGGACTGCTTCCATCACCCTGCTACGAGATCACTGCTTCACAAAGTCCACCTCATCTGGAGCGCTTCCATAACCCTGCTCAGGTTGTATTCTGACTCTGTCAGTGGGTAGGGGTTTTGGTTTTTGTATTATTAGATTTATCTTATTTTATTTACTTTTTTTTTTTCTTTCTTCTTATTAAATAGTATTTCTGACTTGGAGCCTCTCACTTGGTTTGCTTTCAAACCACTACAATGTATTAAGGTCAGCCTGGAGCCCTCACTTCTCTAAGTTTAACAGCCCCAAATCTCAGCGTTTCCTTATAGGAGAGGTGCTGCAGCCCTCTGATCATCTAGTTGTTCCTCCTCTGGACTTGCCCTTCCTGTGCTGGGGACCCCAGAAGTGGACAGAGCACTCCAGGTGGGTCTTATGAGCGCACTGCAGGAAATCATTGCACATGATACTCTCAAAAGTACTGCGACTTATTACTAAGTTCAGCTTTAGAAAATCACCAATTTAATTTTTTCTTAGAAGTACCTTAGAAAATTGNGTTGTGGTTTTTTGGGGTTTTTTTTTTAAGAGATTGTGGTTTGCTGATTTGATTTGGACTTGGGTTTTTTGGGGGTTTCTTTTTTTTTCTTGTTCCAGTCACTTTCTGCAACATTGATTAACCAGAAGACAAGGAATTTCATGGTAGTATTTTAACACATAAATCCTATATTCTCCTTTTCCAAGATGCCTAGGACCCCACAGCTACCCGCAGCAATCATAATCAGTAAGAACAGCATTCAAGAATCATCATTTCACATGTGAAGTACAGTAAATTTCTTTCATCCTGTCACAGATTGATAACAATACCCAGTTGCTTACCTCAGGCCTAAGAGAAGGAAGGATAACAATTTCTTGCAAAGCTTGTTTAGCCAGTTCCTGCCCTGCGATATCATCAAATTTGACAGCTGGGCCACTAACAAAGAAATGGAATACTAATTAGTATGACAATGAGATACTCTTTTTCAGCTGCAGCTGACTAATTTAATGCATTTGACTATTTCTACGGAATCCTTTTGAGAAAATCTACAACTTATATTGTTAAGTGCTTTAAACATCCTTTTGCCAAAATAACAATTAAAAAAACCCATCCAAAAATCCTCAAAAAAATGCAATCAAGTAGAAGTACTGATTTCATACCAAGCGGACTAAGATTGTACTGAATGCAAAAGTGATTTACTGGATTGAAAAGCCAGCTTTTGTTCATACTTACCTATCAACAACTTCATTTAGGATGAGATTAGCAAGATTGCTGTCCACGTTTCTAAATATCTTTGTGTCTTTCTTTTTTCGAGGAGCAGTGGTAGGAGTAGAAGGTTTATTTGTTCTGCTGTTTTTAGGAGCAGCCTGG
>VXBB01018689.1:4724-23218 GCA_013399915.1 Illadopsis cleaveri
ACATACACACACACACACGTAGGAGAACATAGAATGAAGAATGTAGAATAAAGTATTAGCTTTCCCTTCAACTGCTGCTACCTGCCTCGTTCCTTCTGCGGGTCCGATCCTCCTACACATAGATCCCGCAGTGCCTCCTGCATCAGGTTGGAGGGCTTCAGGGGTCTTGGGTGTGGTCCATGCCCACTTCTCAGCCTCATCCCTGCATTTGTAATGTGCTGTGTTGTGCTCATCTCCAGGAGCCAGAGCAAGGACGTTTGTCCCAGAAATGTGCTGCCCTACCTCCTTATGGCCTCTGCTCCAGGCACATCCTGTTATTTATTGCCAACAATTCTTGGCTGTTATCACCAACAATCTATGGTTGGCTCCACAGCTATCTGGGTATCAGTGTTTGAGGCACACACCTGAGCCCCCTTGTCTTCTAGGATTCTACACTCAGGAGCTAGCATTTTTCTTGCCCTCCTGGCAGCATCAGAAAGCTGTATGCACTCTTAGTTGTGTAGCCCTGAAGTCAGTTCTGCACTCAACAGGACAGTCTTAAAAGGGAGCATAATCTGGAACAAGCTGGAGTGAACGCTCCGGGGGACAAATTCACCTCACTGTGTTTTGTTTCTCTCCCACTTTGAAACAAATCAGCCATCCTATAAACAGGAATTAAATTAAAGGCTGTTTGCACTGCTGTTCATCTGCTGCCTCAGTTTGCCAGTTTCAGATAGGCTCCTTCGAAATTTGCATAGATTTATCAAGCAGGAGTTTGTTGAGCTTTAACAGAGTGACTGCCCTCTCCTGGCTGGGAATCCCTAAGTCCTGCCCCTGTGCAGGCCAAGCTGGCTGCAGACAGCTTGCTGCTTGTATCACCCTGCTACCATAAAGCAACCTGACAGGGAAAGAAAAGCACCAGAGTGCACTTAGTAACTCATTTAGAAAAAAGTGGTCATGGATTTAGAATTAGTTATTTACCTTTTTTGGGTTTTGTTTTTTTTTTTAATTACATGTCCAATGGTTGGAGCTGAAGGTGTCATTTGGTTTCTTGCTAATTTTTACTATGTAAATACTTCAAACACTTTACATCACGAAAATAAACAAATGTCTCCAGCTGTTCTCTCATTCAGATTCTAAATTCTGGTCCAAAGAGTACTCATCACTTTACTTTTTTTGACTCTAATTTCTTTTCTGCTTATCATACAATCAGTATTTCTATGAACAGAAGGACTGTTGCCAGTAAGTGGAGCCAACACTGATTAGTCCAGAATCTTGTTCAGGCAGCTACCATCAGAATAACAAAAGCCCACCCTGGAAAGGCAATAATAAAATGATTAATCTCACAAGTTTGGTCCTTGCCCTCAAACTTCCATCTGCAGTAACCAGCAGGTCAGGTATTTTTCAGTTCACTCCAGAGATCCAAGAAGGAAAGGTTATTTTCCTTATGAAGAAGTTTACTGGAAAATTGAGCCTCTCCATACTTGCCCTTGCAACTGCCAGAGCAAAGTAGACACAGAGTCATGTGGGAGTCGTAGAAAAATTTAGGTTGGTAAAGACCTCTAAGATACAGAGGTACCCCTGAGCAGCCCACTTTCTGCTGTGGAAAGCTGAGTGCTCTATCCCATTTCCACTAGGGTGAAGGGCACCCAAACCCCTCTGTGCATTGATGGTAGAGGCTGCCTGCCCTACTGGGTGCCCTCATTCATCTCCTGACCGTCAGGTGGTTAAGCAAAGCCTAGCATGAGGCAGCCAAATTCAGTTCCAGGCCTCAGCTATGGCTGTGGTCAGGGTTGCAGCAGCTTGAGATCAGTGGGCTTAGTGGGACATTTAGCTGTCCCACTCAGCTTTGCAGCATCCTAAGGGTGTGGGAGAAGCCCATGCCTCTCCTATCAGCAGAGCCCCAAAGCAATTTGCAGCTGATTACTTTGTTCCACCCCTGTTGGTGTACAGCTGACAGCTGACACAGGGAAGATGCAGATGACTTGAGAAATCAGCTCCCCTTCTGACTCACATGGAGGAAAGATGCCACAGTGACAGCCAGTTGCAGATATGAGAGAAATCAAAAATTAAAAATAAATAAATAAATACACCCCAGTACCACAGGGTGATATTCTAATGATATGAAATGGATGTGTCAAAAATAGAATACACCCACTTAAAATGAATATCTTTTAAAGAAATTAATGTTCTGTGCAGAAGATGAAAGGCTGCACAGCGTAACACATGGGAAGGCAAATAAATGAGTAATGGTTCCAGGGAAGGTAACCACTCCAATGTGAAGAGGATTTCCAGTTCTCTGCACTGCAGCTGTACAACTCCTTAGTACAGAGCACATGTATTATGCACATTTTAATTTCTTTGCCAGGCCTCTAGGAAGACTGAGTCTTTGAAGCCAGATTATGACAAGCAGCACCTGGTCACTCAGACCCAGTACCACACTGAGTCCACAATAGCAGCCCTGTGAGTAAGTCCCATGTCTAGACACCCATAATTCCTCATAAAACTGGACAAATGAGTGAGACTTGGGTGACAAAATTCAGATCTTCGAATTAAGGGATATAAGTTATTGTCTGATTTAAACAGGTACTACCAGTCAGCTTTACGACTTAAGCCATATTAGCAAACTGTATGCTAAAAGGAAGCAAAAAAAGATTCAGGACTAACAACAGACAAGATTACACATAAGCTTCTAGTGCAACATAATATTTAACAAGTAAATGGGTTTCCATGTGTATGAATGAGGGAATAGGATTTAGCCCTGAGGTCTTTCCAGCTTTCTAAACAGAACTGATGAGTTCAATGTCAGAATCCCATAAATTGTTCACTTGTCTATGCTTTTAAAGGGATGTTAAAAATAGATTTCCTTATACTTGCAAAGATATCTTTAAAAAAATTTGAAGAGACTTTCATGAGAAAAGAAATTGTGGTTTCAGGACAACCTTATTGCATGAGTGATTCAAGGAGCCTAAGCTGCTATCTTATCACAAAGAAATTCAGAAGAGAGAGGGGTGACTTGATTACAGAGTACAGACAGATTCACTGAGAGAAAATCACAAATATTAAAGAGATTTTTTAAATGGATAAAAAAGCCATGCATAAACTCGCTGTCTGGAAGTTAATGCCAGACAAATTAGAAACAAGGAACAATTTGTTACAGCAAGGATGATTAACCATTAGGACAAGCCATTTCTGAAAGCAGTGGATTTTTTTTTTCTGCTCAAATTCAGAAGGAATATTTTCTTGGCAGGGAAGCTTATTCCACAAGGTTATGGTCCTACATACAGCAGTAATAGATGAAAGCATATCATCTCTATTGCAGCAATTTGGGCTGGATGTGTCTTCTGGCCTTCATATCTGTCTTTCTCTGGAATGAAGTAAAAAATACCTGACCCAACAATTATTGCAAATACCCATTTGAAGGTAAGGGTCAGATTTGTGAGATACTTTTTTGTCTGACAATGGCCTTTTGGCTATTAATGGCAATCCAGCACATTAAAATCATATCTCCAATCTCAAAATAATTTCCTTTTTTATTCCTAAAGAAATTTGATTGGATCAACATGAAATTGATGAAATGCCCCAACTGAAGCCATTGTTAGCTAGAGTGGGTGTCATTTTCTAGGCCCTTCTCTAGTGGCCTGCTGTGCCAGGAACATTATTCTTAGAGTTTTTGTGAAGAGTGGAAAAACTGCAATAAAAAATGTGTATATTCTAGACAGAATCAACAATTTTCAGTGACAGAAATCCTACAAACAAAAAAATAGAAAATGTCGTACATTTATAGCCACACAAGGGATCAGCTTGTCTACTAACTATCTGTTGCATATAAAGCAGTTTCTATAAGGGTTGATAAGAAATTAAGTCAAACCTGGCATCTAAATAAACTCAGTTTTTGACAATGTTGTACACAATAGTATAATCCCTATCCAACTTGAAGTTCACATTAGCCAAATGTCTGCCTCCTAAATGCATGTTGTTTTTGTACCAGCCAGCAAGACAACCTCAGCAGTTACACAAATACAAAGGGAGAACTTCTAGTAGCAGAAAACACAAGTAACTTAAGCAGATTATTTGCTTGGTGATCCAAGAGCTTCTGCAGTGAAGATAATGGAATGGTCGTCCCCAGATTCTGAAGGGAACAAGCGTTTGTTTCAGGGAAATCCTTATGCTGTGGCTCTGCTGGACACCCTTCACAAGAGCACATGTATGTTGTGCGTGCATACAAAGCAACTCTTCTTGCTCCTGCAGCCTACCAAGGGTGGCACTCAAATGCAGTGACAGGACAGTCTCTAGTGGCAGAGAAATCAGCAACAATTACTGACCGTACTAGCCCCCTGCTTTTTTCTAGGTTGCAATGTTCTATGGCATCTTCAATTTGGTAATCCTGCCACATAGCCAGCAAAACTCTTTGGGATCAGCACACTGCACCTGTTAAAAGGATTGCTGTGAGAGGCTCTGCCACGCCCAGACTCTCTGGGACTGACCATCTGAGCACAAAATGTGAAGGAAACTTGTTACTCCTGAATCCTGCCACTTTCTTTGTCTGGGCAAGAGTAACTTAATTTCTGGGAATCCAGTGTACATGTTTCTGTGGAAACAGGGACCAGCAGAATGCACACTCGTAGCCACTGGTTTGCTCCAGTCTCCATGGAAACAATCATTGCACGGCGAAAAAAACCTAATGATTGCAAACTAATGACTTACTGGAAGCTTTTCTCTGCCTTAATTTTTCTTTTGCCATCCTTATTGTTATAAAATGAAGAGGGCATATATGGTGATGTCTCAAATTCATGATATGATGAAGTTCAGAGTCAGAAAACACAGGATGGAGCTCCCAAGAGCTCAGGCAGCCCAGCACCAGACCCCTGAAAAACATCTAGCATACAAATGGTGGGCTTGCATTCTGTAGAGAAAGGTGGGAGGCAGACCCACTCAGCTTGCACAGATATGCTTGTTATCTCCAAACACAGCCCATCCCAGACTCTCAGGCTACCAGAACTAGTGACGGCAATGCACCTCAAGAGACTGACCATCACTCTTGGATGCTGATGAGTTGGCCCTGTGGTGCTAAGGGTCTTGGCAGAGGGAGGACACATCCATGTGGTGATGTCAAGGCACATATATGATTTTCCTAGTCACTTTGGCTTCCTAAGCTTTCTTCACAGAGAAAACCAGTTATTTGGCCCTTTCTTTGCTTTTTGTCTCTTACAGGGGTTGACGAGTCTCACAACATGACTCCCACACAACTGCCTCATTTTCTGTGACATGACCTCCAAAGAAATACCATCACGGAAACATGAAAAAGATCTACCCTGTTAAAATCAGCTGAGGATTTTTACACAGTCTACATGTTACCCAAAGTTTTCATACATTTCTCCCTTTTCTTCTGAGGACCTTCACAGTGACCTTCAGCAACTGCTTTTGCTCACTCTGTTTTCTTTCATCCCTAGGCTCACTAGCATCTTTGGCCCACATACATTTTCACAAGAAAAACCCATATGAGCACCTTTTATTTCTGTCAGCAACCAGGATTGTTGGTTATTGTTTCACCTCATTTTGCCTTCTACATTCTCATCCCCTACTTCCTTCTAGTAACACAGACAGATATCCCACCAAGCAGCGATGCACTGTGCCAGACGAAGCCTGCACTGCACTGACATGGCTCTTCCTGTCACTCACCAAACACACAAAGACATGTCACCGTGTCCTCAGCGTGTCAAAGCCTATGCAGTTCCTGTCTTTGTGGGTACAATGGCAGCAAGTTTTAGTCAGCATGTCCTTGGGCAAAAGGATTGGAAATGGTGTTGATGTTCATAAAAGGGAACTGACAGTCAGGACACGATGAAATGCAACTGGCATTGCAACATGGGAAGGCTGGCAATATAGTGAAGGGTCTGTAGCCCAATGGAGATGGAAATCTTGTACCCATGCAGGCATAGGACAGAGAGGCTGGTTAAACACTGGAAAGCTGAATCCACAACTCATGTCCTAAATCCTTTACTTGACCTTGACCCGTAAAGGTCAATCCCAGCAAACATCCTTCCAGGAATATCCCTTGCCCCAGTCTCCCCATTTGTTCCTTTGCCTCCAGGACAATGGATTATGCATAGCTATGGTGTGGTAGTGTGACTGCTCATTTCTCTGGTAGATATTTGAGAGCAACAATCCCACAAAGTGCTCCACTGCCTATTCCTGCCACACAGTTATGTAGTGAGACATTCTCTCCTGAATGGTGCACACACTTGCCTCTTCAGGGGCAGACTTTTCCACATGCTTGCCTCTTCAGGGGTAAAACCTTTTGATGTTCAAGCAGAATTAACTGAGGGTATTCAGGTGGCTGTTTCACACTCCCACAACAATTCTGTGAACAAATCTTCTTTCTGCTCAGGCAATCTAAATAAATAAAACTCACTGCTAATAATTACCTGACTATAAATACCTGGCAGGAAATAATTGACCCATTTCCATGAGGAGCTTAAATTGTCTTTGGCACCTTAGACTAGCAAAATGAAAGGGCCTAACATTCATACTTCTTCTTAATTGTTCCATGACTGCCAGAAAATCAGATCTAGCCCACTTTCAATGGGATTTAGGGACTCAGGACAGGAAGATATCTAGTGTTCCCACTAGACTACGTTAGATTGCTATTTTTTTTTTTTTTTTTCTATTACAGCAATTCCCAGGACCCAAAAACTAAATAATGATACATATTCTTATTCCTGTTTGCCTCCCATCCCAGCATACTGCTCTTTTCCCTAGAGAGTTGTCATTCTGATCAGTAGTTATGAGACAGAAACAAGACAATACTGGTGCAAAAAATTTGCTAATAGGGGAAACAAAAGCAAGAGGAACAATAAAATTGCATGTCAGAAATACGGTCTTTCAGGGCATAGCTGTATTGTATCTTTTGAATAAAAGTATTTTCTGTGCATCCAGATTGGAAAGCCAAGGAAAAATATAAAAAGTAGTTTTAAGTATTCAATTACAATTAAGTGCTGAAATATTGATTTTTATTCATTCCTTTTAATAGACCAGAAGGCATACTTGTCTCACATCAGCTGTCATAAAAGCAAAACAGAAAACTCAAAGTTCAGTATCTGAATGGGTACAAATTCTGGGAATGTTAACAGCATTGTGATCATACGTCACACCTGTTTGCCGGTGGTTAGGAGTGCCACAACCTTCCTTGGAAGCATCCTGAAAACGATGTCCTGGGGGCACAGGCACATCCAAACCGCTGGAGTGATTTAGCTCTTTTGTGAAAGCAGCTTGATTCAGGCAACATGGAAGGACAGAGCCTTCTGGTGGAGTTCNGACCAATATCCTAAGGTTTCTTCCCTAGGTGGCTGTACCACAAACCAGAAGCCTAGGGGCTGCTTTCTCTTCAGGGGAGAGTGTCTTCCCCACAGTCAGGCTCCACAGCCTCCCGAGGCTTGACTCCCTCCACAGTCATAAAAACAAGGACCTAACAAACACTTCACAAGACTTTCAGGTTGTTCCTGTCAATCTTTATGTGATTGTCCCTTCCACTTAAGATAGAGCAACTGTCCCTCCTTCTCTGGGAGATATCCAGAGTTACAAAGAAGCTCATTCAAGGAAAGGTTTAAAATGTTCTATGAAAACCAGATTCAGAGGCAGACACCCTGTAATATCCAAATCAATGTTAGTGCAAAACAAAGATCAAGTAGGTGAAGGCATAATAAATATTTACAGAACAGATGGTAAAGGTGAAATGTATCTGGCTGCAGAGACACAAAGATACTGAGCAATTAATTACCTAGCTAGAGCTGCTTTCTTCTGCTGTATAAAAGTAAAAGTTTCAGAAATACAAAGAACTTCATAAATCCCTATTCACAGACTTCAGGTTAGCTGTTACATCCTGGCATTACATCTAACACTGCAACAAACTTGAAGTGGATTGGGACAAGAGATCTGCAGGATGACAGTATCTACAAGGTAGTAACTCTACATGTTGATATTTCCACTTAAGGTATGAGTACTCTTCTTGTAAATGACAAGTGAACTGTGATAGTGACAAGGTTTAAACGGCATATGGAAATTTATCTCCAAATCACATGTCACATCAGAGGTTTGGCAAGTCACTCTACTCTCAAAAGCAAAATCTATGAAAACACAATCTGCATAATATTCACAATGTCAGACTTTTGCTTTTTCTTTTACCCTGACTGAACACAGATAATGGAAGACACTCAGGTGGAAAATTCACATGACCCATGTTCTGCACTGCCTGCAAAGCTGTGCTCAAATCTCATTTTTCTAATGTAGCTGTCGATCAGAGAAGAGCTGAGATGCTGTGAGAAGTCTGGACTGCACAAGTACCTCGACAAATGCTACCTCATTTGCTTTTCATGTAGTCTGCAGGATCATTTTACTAAGATCCACGCAGTAGAAATCAGCATGTCTGCATCTTTTAGCAGCTGTGTACTGCCCAGGTGGAGGATTGCCAATTCTGTCCAGAACACAGGGGGAAATCTAGGCAGGAGCATGGAAAGTATTGTAGCCCAGGCACAGGGTGATGTCTGACTCTCAAGGAAGGAAGCAGGGGAGCCATGCCTGACCTCTGCAAGACTCTAGAAACACTGCCTTCAGGAAGATCATCTTTTGGCATCCTCAGTACTGCCAACCATCCGGATTCCTCTATGCCATGAGAAAATATGTCCATGAAATCCTTATGATCACTGTGGGATTGAACGTTAGAGAAGAGAAAACACAAAATCACGGTCCTCAGCCTAGGCTGTAAAATGGCTACGCCTCTTTATGCCTCTGCCAAAGCGTGTGTACTGCGTTCAGTTCCAAAGTCAGACATAAGTGATATGCAAGTAGCCATGACTCAGCCTGGATGCTTGGTCATGGAATTTGCTTCCCTTCCACGTACCCTCCCAAGCTACTGGAACAAGCACCCTTTCTTTTTTACAGTTCCCACTTCCTCCCCATTTTCACCACAGTTTCCCTCCAGCACAAAGAAAACAGAGTGAAAATGAATGACCACAGATACCATAAGAAGTGTTTGTCCTCGTGTATCCAGTTATCAAGTAATTTTTTGTTAAGTCTTGTGTGAACTGCACAGCTCTTTACATGTAAGACTAAAACAATATTTTTACAATAGCTGCCACATTTATACCTGTTGGAAACACTTTAATCTGATCAGAGGGCAGGAGTTATAATTACAGTCTGTGGGTAATTTTAATCTTCTATTCCTATGCTTTCAAAGCACATAATTTCTATTTATCTGAACCTGATTGCTTCAAATATTTTAATTATGATTTCCCAAACAGAATGAAAGACATTTTGTTCCTCTTTACCTTTCTCCTCCCACCACTGTGAGAACCAGTATTCCTCCCAAGTCCTTGAGACTTCCTGCCATGCCTGCTTCCCCCCAGCTAATGAGGGTGGTAATGCCACATTTCTGTCCTTCTTTTCTTGGTAGGGACCCAATAACCTGCTATGCTACACTTAGCCCTTCTTCCAAGATCAACTCTTTCTGTTTTGTCTCTCCCCTCCAATACTACTTGCACCCCTTCACTTTTCCATGCTAGGCTCCCCACAGCACCTCACCCTCCTCGAGCTTGGAGCAGCTGTCTTTTTGCCTTTGGGTGCCCCTTCAACACAGCTGAAAATGGATGATACACTTGGGGATATAAGTGGAGAAGAGCAACTATTTGACTTGGTTCTGTCTTATAGTCAGCTACAGTGGGTGATTTTAAATAAGGGCAGATTTGTGGGCACCTTTCCATCCAATTCTTCCTGAGGAAACTGTGAAAACACCCTCAAACTTCACAGTTTGCAATAAAATTATTCAGGGTGGCAGTACTGACCCAGTTCCCATCAAACTTAGGTAAGGGTGAGTTTATGCTGCATGATGCAGCATCTTACAGAGACCTGAGACAACAGAAGTACAGAGGACACCTTGGTTTGCTGCTTCACATCAATCTTACTTTTTTGTTAGGCTAGTTGTCCTCAAATAGAGGCTGCATTAACACACCTGCATAACATTTCTGGACCTGAGATAACATCAATGCCTCATCATTGCACGGGGTAGGCAAACTCCAAAACGCTTCCAATTTTCCATGAAGAGACACAGGCATCTTAAAAGGGCACTGATCTGGTGAACAAAGGTAGGATGAAGGAGATAAAAGAGAGATGGAAGGCATGCAGATGTAATCTATGATCATTTTTCAACTGACACCAAATATCTCTAATGTAATCACTACTTTCCTGTGCAGACTACATAAAACATGCAACTTACAAGATAAATGGACTGCACACATGTGTTTGTGAAAACTCTTGGTCTGGCTACACAAAGTATGTACTTTTTGTGCAGAAAAATATCTCACTCAGGTGTACATCTGTGAAGGAAGGAAGAGTGACATGCTTCCCATACCTTAGAAACACCATGAGAGTAAAGCTCAGCAGGGACCCATGAGCAGAGAGGCTGAATTCTGTATCCATGGGTGGAGGAGGGGCTGGATAGTGGCATCTTACATGACAAGAACTCAGGTTAAGGTCCTCATGGTGCCAGCTGCAAGCTACTGCTTCTGAGATCCTGATTTATATTCTTGACAAACTACATGTGTGCACAGAGTAGCTGGTACCACTACCACGAACAGTGGCGCAGAGTTCCTGCTTAACACTGCCTGGCTGCGTTGCTGCTCTTTACCAACCAGAGACACAGCTGCAAACACTTTAATCTCCACCCTGAAAGGTAACAGCAAAACACTGACCTACCTACATCTTTCCCTGCAGCATGCTGGAAAAGTTGTTGCCCTTGTGGGAAGCAGCAATAGAACTGCCTTTCAGTGTTTCTCATGCTGTGGTAGATACAGCCGGTTTGCACGTTGTTTGGACTCAATCTTTCTAAAACCTCACCGTGTTGAAAATGATCTTATTCTTTCCTTTTTGAAATCCCTATCATTACTTATTTACTGATATTCTTTTCCTTTACCATGTTGAAGTGCTTCTAAGATGGTAAGGCCCTATGTTTCATTGCCTCCTTTTGTAAAACATCATGCTGTCTTACATCATGATTTACATCAGATTCAGGTACTGTTTTTCGTAAATACACAAATTGTTTGGAAAACTACTTCTGATTTGGGTGTACAACAACAGGAATGCACAAAAGATCTCCCTTCCCTTTCTGTCTTCTTCCAGATTGAGATGTAAAGGGGATTTTGCTGTAGGAGAAACTTCAGAAAAAGCTTATCCATCCCTGATCAAACCAGTCTTCTCACCCTCCACACTACTTTCACTGAGGGCTGACATATTTTTGAAAAGAGAGGATTGAATATGCTGATATTACCAAGCCACTCAAAACATTACAAAATTTTTGCACCTCTATTTCTGTCTCAGGGTTATAACTTTGAGATATTTTTCAGGATTTTATGCCTAATAAAATGTTGCTGTCTCTCACCAGATTCTGTCACTTTAAATTACTCAGGAAGGCTAAAAAATGTGTCTTTTCTTTCTTCAAAGAAGTCCCTAAAAATCACTTAGTTTGTGTTTAAAATAAGCTCTCTTTTGCTCACCCTCCCTCCCACAGACAGCAGAAGAGAAGGATCTCCACGTGCCCTTCCCAAACTCTCATACTGCTAAATTACTCTCATTTCTGATCCTCAGGGTCTCACCCTTTCATGAATATGAACAACGCCCCTGCAAGCAGCCAGCATTCAGGTAAAATGTGCTGCTGCCAGCAGCCCTGCCTGGAGTGCTTCTGCATGACTGAGATTCCAGCAAGTCAGGGAAGACATCCATGCATGAATGGGACACATGGCTCAGATCAGGCTGTCAAACAGAATCAGAGAGTGAGACAGAAGAGATTGTTCGGCCCTGTTTTGCTTTCCAGCAAAAACTGATCATACTTATCACATAAAATAGACAAAATCCACTGCTATCCTCTCTCTCACTGTTGGTGGAGTGATTAAATGGAGGTTAAGTGTTGGTCCAACTGACCCTCCTATTAGTCAGACAGGTATAGGCTGCACCCATACCTGACTAATCCCACAGGCATGCATCTGTGCATGCCACTTGCTGGCACTCTTCTCACTGCATTACATGAATTGTCATATCTGCTGCCCCCTTGCCCCTTTGT
Organism: Illadopsis cleaveri; assembly: GCA_013399915.1. NCBI lineage: Eukaryota > Metazoa > Chordata > Aves > Passeriformes > Timaliidae > Illadopsis > Illadopsis cleaveri. Next base: position 16,813 of record VXBB01018689.1, read on the forward strand.
TTTTTTAAAACAGAACCACAAAATCACAGCATATGTAGGGTTCAAAAGGACCACCAGCAGGGTCATGTAGTCCAGCCTCCCTGCTCAAGCAGGGCCATCCTACAGCAAATTGCACAGGATTGCATCGAGATGGGCTTTGAATATATCCAGAGAAGAAGACTCTAAAATCTCTCCCAGCAGCCTGTTTCACAGTGCTCTCTCACCCCCAAAATAAAGAATATTTTCCTCATATTCAAGGAAATTTCTGTCTTTTGCTTGTGCCCATTGCTCCTTGTCTGGTTGCTGGACACCACTGGAGAGAGCTTGGGCTCCTTCTCTTAACACCCTCCCTTCAGGTACTTGCATACATAGGGACATTACCCTCAGGAACATTAATAAGGTGCCCTCTCTGTTGTCTGTCCTCCAGGCTGAACCAGCCCAGCTCCCTCAGATTTTCTTCATAAGAGAGATCCTCCAGTCCTCTCATCATCTTCCTAGCCCTGTGTTGGACCCTCTCCAGTAGTTCCTTGACTCTCTCGTCCTGAGGAGCCCAGAACTGGACACAGCACTCCAGATGTNGGAAGTGGTGAGTCACTATCCTCAAAGGCACTTTAAAAATGTGTAGATGTGGCACTCAGCAACATGGTTTAGTGGAATATTTGTCAGCAGTATGTTAATGATCGTACTAAAAAATTTTACAGTTCTTTTCCAACCCATATGATTCTATGAGTCTATCATTCTGTGATCTGTGTNGGACCCCCAAGTCCTTTTCTGCAGAGCTGCTTTCCAGCAGCTCATCCCCAGCCTGTGCTGGTGCCTGGGGTTGTTCCTCTGCAGGTGCAGGACCTTGCACTGGCCTCTGGTGAATTTCAGTTTCTTCTCTTCCCATCTCTTCATCCTGTCAAGGAAGGCCCTTCTGAAAGACTGCACATCCCTCTGGAGCATCAGTCACTGCTCCCAGTTTTGTGTCATCAGTAAACTTGGTGAGAAGGCATCTGCCCATTCATCCAAATCATTGGTGAATAAGTTAAATAATATCGGGCCCAGTATTGAACCTTGTGACATGCCACCAGTGACGGGCCTCCAACTTGACCCTGTCCTATTGATGAGGTACCTCTGGATCTGCCATTCAGCCAATTCTCAATCCACCTCACTCTCCACTCATCCAGTACAGTGGCACAGTCTTCTCAGTAATCAAAGATCTACAGCTCACTGGACTATTTGCCTGCTCCAGTTTTCAGGAGGTCACAGTCATGCTTTCCTTTTATCCTGTTTCTGTCGTGCCTGACCCCAAAACGTTACAGATGATCAGTTTCTGTCCCATTAGCACTTGTAGCCAATACTGCGTCTCCCAACAAATGTCCAACATGACTAAAAATCTCAAGATCCAGAAACTGTTGAATCTGTCAGTTCACTGCAAACATATTAAGAAAAATTTATTCACCAGAAGTTTATCAAAAGGCTTTGGAAAAGGCTGTCCAGGGAAGTGGTGAGTCACTATCCTCAAAGGCACTTTAAAAATGTGTAGATGTGGCACTCAGCAACATGGTTTAGTGGAATATTTGTCAGCAGTATGTTAATGATCGTACTAAAAAATTTTACAGTTCTTTTCCAACCCATATGATTCTATGAGTCTATCATTCTGTGATCTGTGTCACTGAGATAATGCCCTGAAACGGTCATTAGATTGTAAATGAATAAGAGCCAGCAATTATTAAATTTCAAAAGCTATTTTTTCAAAAGCTGCTGAAGAGCAGTGCCATGGAAAAGGACCAGGTGGTCCTGGTCTGTGGCAAGATGAACATGAGTCAGCAGTGCCCTGCCAGCCAGGTGGACCAGCTGTGTCCTGGGGTGCATCAGGCACAGCATCGCAGCCAGGCAAGGGAGGGGATCTGCTCTGCTCTGCTCTGCTCTGGGGTGGCTTCACCTCAAGTGCTGGGGACAGGTTTGGGTGCCACAACATAAAAAAGACATTAAAATGTTAGAGAGCATCCAAAGAGGGCAACAAGGATGTTGAAGGGGCTTGAAGTAAAGCCATATGAGGAGCAGCTGAGGCTACTTGGTCTATTCATCCTGGAGGAGACTGAGGGGAGACCTCACTGCAGTTACAATGTCTCTGTGAGAGGAATGCCTGGATATAATAAAACATTCATCACACAGTGCGTGGTTGGGCACTGGGTTGGACTCCCCAGGGAAGTAATCACAGCACCAAGCCTGACAGAGTTAAAGTAGTGTTTGGACAATGCTCTCAGGAGCATGGTGAGGTTCTTAGGGTTGTCCTGTGCAGGGCCAGAAGATGGATTTTGATGATCCTTGTGGGTTTCTTCCAAATCAGGATATGATGAATACTATGATTCTATGTTTCTATGAACAGGAGGACTGCTCAGCCATCACCCTACAGGGACTCCCAGATCTCAGAAATGAAGGATTAAAGCTGCTGTACACAATGTTGCTAGACCATCTGTCTTATTATCCAACCAAATATTTTGCATGTAACTTTGAAGCCTGAGGTTAAAAAAAATGGGTTTAAGAAGGAGAGGTGTGCAGGAAGGAAAAAACAGCACAGCACCCAAGTAAATCGTACCTCAAAAGGAAGATATGAGTAACTGAAATATGGTGAGCAGGGATTTGATGCCATGAATGGCATGGCCTGCAGATGGTGAGGTGGAGAGATGACTAACACTTAGGTGGGCTTTGGTAGGTGGATCCTACAGTAGCTGACATTAGTAATGAAAAAGAATTAGTGGGAGAGACTGAGAAGAAAGATTGTATTCTAGAAGTCTACAGAGGAATAAATAAAAATACTTAGGAGAAACATGTCTTAGAAAAAACAATTAAGATAGTAAAAGAAAATAAATAAGAAAAAACAAAAGCTAGTATTTCAGCTAACTTCATCAGACAAGAGGTTTACAGCATTAAATTAAATCAATGCCTTGTGTTGTAAGCAGGCTAATTTGAACAGGTCACAGTCTGAGCACAAGAAAAATACACCTTTCTTAAGGGAACAATGTACCAGTATAATGTATAACTCCTGAATTGCTACTCTTCAGGCCTCATTTGCACTCACTTTTTGCTGTCTGTACATCTGTAGGTAAATTATGTGGTCAAGCTGTTTGTCACATCAGTCCTGACTCTCCTGAGGGTGTGGGAAATCTCAACCGGGCTGAAATTTCTTTCCTTTTCATTCTTCTTCTTGATCCACAAATGGTTGTTCTCTTTTCAGCTGCTTTCTACACATATGATGATTTCTTGTGTTCCTCCGTTATGGGTTAATATCAAATGAGAATACAATTTGAATGGAAAACTACACTTGCTGCTAGTAATTTTGGTTTTCCTAAATTCATGACAGTTGTGTTAGAGAGCATTCAAAGGGCATACTACCTTGGTAAGGTTGTGGTGTGCTTAAATAATGCACACAGTAACACAGTGATAAGAAGACCAAACCCCATGGCAGAACAAACAACATCTAAACTACCCTTGGCTAATATTCCTCTGGTTTGCCCATATGGAAGGGTATCCAGTGAGTCAGAGCCCACCACTTTGTCATGTCTCTTGTTTAATGACTGCCTCAATTACAGCATGTAATGATGGCAAAATTATGAAAAAGCTTTTAACACCTAACCTGTATTTCTGTCCCTAAAATTAAACAAATTACTTTTTGTTCTGCTTTGCTTGGCTACAAAGTACAATTGATGATCATCCTCTTCAGTCTTTTCTGTACTTCTGAAGATTTACCAAGTCCTGTTTAACCACTCCTTTTTTATAAATCAAACTCTAGCCTGTCTTCAGAACTCATGTTTTCTTCAAGTCTTTTAACATTTTCCTCTTGCCTCTCTCCAATTTGTCTGTATCTTCTTAGAGCCTGGTATACAACTTCAAGAATTACTGTAATACAGCCTTACCAACCTCTGAATAATTGTCTTTTCTGTCTCACAGACTATGCTATTAGTGAATTCAAGGACAAAATCTGGCTTTTTCACACCAGTATATTCTAAAGAACTTAATCCAAGGCCCTGACATCTCCTCATTCTTTTTTTATTCTCTTGTTGTAGTTGAGCATTTGATTTCTCTTTCATTACTGAATTTCAGCTTTCTGATTCAGCCCACTTTTCCAGTTCACTAAGAACAACGTGAGGCATATCAGAAAGAAACAAAGACACTGACATAACAGTGGTTTGGTTCAGTTCACTTTTTTACCAAAATATGAATCTGCTCTTGAATGACAAATTCCTTACCTAAGTTAGGGAAGCAAATAAGAGAAACAATGAGAAAATTTAAGATTTTTTTTTTTAAGGTAAACATGTTTTCATATTCCTTACCTACCACATCTTATTTCAGAGGAAGTTCAAATGTTTGCTCCAAAACCAAACAACATTTCAAAACAGCCAGACTGAAGAAGTAAAAAAAAAGATAAGACCTCATTGTTCTTCAATCAGAAAAAAAAAATTACAAAGAAAATAAAACAGGTGCTCGTAGAAGAATGTGTTGACCAACCTTACTATCATGTAATGGCCTGCTCTCATAGCAGCTTAAAACATCAAAACAAAACATGTTTCCTCAAGATCATTAATTTCATTACATCATTTAACAATGGTTATTGTTTTCTGCGGTACTGCATAGTTGTGAGATTGTTGCCTTAGCAACAGAAATCTCTAACTCAAACTGTCATTCCTTAATAGTAAAGTCACATTGGACCTAAAGTCATATCAAATCAAAGTACAGTGACGTTATAAAATAGTGTGGGGAAGTTTTTCTGCAAGCCTATTCCAAAATCTCTGAAGTTCAGAAATGGTGCTTCTTAACTATACCAGCATGAAGCCCATTCTCTTTCATACTTTTTTTTTTAATGATTTGCAGCAGCCTGATTGATGAATCAGCCAAAGCTAGCACAGCCTATAGTGTTTAATATCAACACTCCGTCTCCATTTACCAGGACACCAGAATTGCCAATCCATAGCAAACAAATAACTTCAGTACATATTAACTTGCATACTTGCTTTCCCTGCATATCCTAAACAAAGAAATTTTTGGCAGCAACATAAAAGGAGTCAGGCAGATATATGTGAAAATTGGAGAACATACACTGAGGCTTCAGTGTGAATGGGAAGTGTTTGTTCTACATTTCCAATCTAGAGAATAAAAAGGAATAGGGACATGGGGCCCCATATGCGACCACTCCAAATTAACCAGCACACTTCAAATCTTATCTTTAATATCAAGTACTTGCAACAAGCAATTTATAACTTGAAAAGCATCTCAGGAGCGTGGCAAGTAACGACAAACAATGAAACCTAAACAAAAGAATGGCATCCTTTATAAAAAATCAAATAAAAAAAGAAGTTCCTAAAAACTGCTTGCCTAATTTTTTTTCATCCCCCTTTCCTCTCTGAGAAGGCCTGACTCATTCTCCTTAGCAATATGTCCTTTCAGTAAATATCTAAAAATAATGAAGATGACAAAAATCTCAAAAAAAACCTGGTTTATAAACTGGTTCACATCCGTTGACTTGAGAGACTAAATTTTTTTGCATAGAGGGAATAAAAGTACATGCAGATATTGTCAGTAAGTTATTGTAGTGCTTGCTTGGGGAATAAGAGATGACTTATATCTTCATCAAGTTTTGCAGAAAGAGCTCAATTTGCAGCTTTTGTGCTGACTGGGGCTTGAAAACGCTGGGGCTAAGTTAATGTCCTGTGCCTATGTGGTGACTCTTCCCTAAGTAATACCACAATGATACAGCTTTTACACTGATTTTGGCTCAGGGCATGGAATGATTGACCCCTTATTTTCTTCCAGAATACCACACAGATTTACTTTCAGAAATAAACCAGTGACAATGCTTTTACATCTTATTTTATATGCAATTGTATTTTATAAAATTATTTTTCAGGTGTAGTTGGATCCCCAGTAAAAATTATGTCAAGCCAGTATGTGCCTGGGGACTGTTTCAGGAGTTAACCTGTTAGGATTTGTTTTCCTTAGTTTTCAAAGGATGACCTACAGACAGCATTTTCCTCTCTGCAATCAGTAACTGTCACTCTGCAAGACTTCAGATGTTGTCTAAATGTCTTCTCCAGCACCTTCTTATGTACATAGCAGGAGTGCCACCAGAGGGTACATGGCTGTGTGGAAGACCCCTAACTGTACTTCTGAGACGCCATACACCCTCAGTGCAATGATGATACAAGCATGCCAGAAATTAAGAAATTCTGCTTGTTGAATCCCTAGAGAATGACGGAAAAACTTATGTTGAATGAGACCTCTGAGGGTCCTCAATGAAACGTCCTCTTTTTGAAAATCTCCATCGTTATATTGTACTCATCAGTCTGGTCCCTGTCCAAGGGCAATCCTGATTTCAGGTGAAATTTTTATTTTTTTTTTTTTTTTTTTTTTTTTTTTTGTCAAATTTTTCCTTTTTCACACTTTT
>VXBB01018689.1:26739-64562 GCA_013399915.1 Illadopsis cleaveri
TATGAAGAACGTCTGAGGGAGCTGGGGTTGTTTAGCCTGGAGAAAAGGAGACTCAGAGGTGACCTTATCACTCTCTATAACTTCCTGAAGGGTGGCTGTGGTCAGGTGGGTGATGGTCTCTTTCTCCAGGCAGCAACTGACAGAACAAGAGGACACAGTCTCAAGCTGCATCAAGGGAAATATAGGCTGGATATTAGGAAAAAGTTTTTCACAGAAAGAGTGGTTAAGTACTGGAATGGTTTGCCCGGGGAGGTGGTGGAGTCACCATCCCTGGATGTGTTTAAAAAAAGACTGGATGTGGCACTTGGTGATTTGGTGCTGTAATCTAGTTGAGGTGTTGAAGCATGGGTTGGACTCGATGATCTTGAAGGTCTCTTCCAACCTAGAAATTCTGTGATTCTGTGATTCTGTCTGGTACCTCCTACTTGTTAATCTGAGTGAGGGTGATTAGTTTTCCCATCACTTTCCTTTGATTTTATGCTGAATACCAACTTACAGGGTATGCATATATAGCCTTTCACATATCCTTCCACTGGCATTTCTAAAATGACACTACATTAGGTCAGGTTATAAAAAGGAAGAAGAAAAGGAAAAAAACCAGGGAGTTCACAGATATCAGATGCCTATGCACAGCAGTGTACAATAGCTTGCACACCCATACACATCTTTCCAGGGGTGCAGCATTTCTTTGGAGCATGTAGGCAACATTTAAGGAAAGCAATACAGAAAATGCTTTCAAGCGTTGACAACAGGGTCTTACTGGAGTTTATCTCATTCTTACACACCCTTTCTCTAACCCAAGACATCACAAGGCTGTAACCTAAAACCATCAACAGTCTCAAAGCAGACATCCTACTGAGTCAGTCCTTTTGTTAAATCTGCAGCTTGGATGGTCATGGGAAGGAGGCCTCAGTGTTCAGTGAGGTTCGGGGTCATTCAAGGAGAGGGATGGGCATGTCTGGAGGCAGGAACAGCCTGCCCCTGTCTCAGCAAGCATGTCCAGTAGGCCTAAAGCAGATAGTCTTCTCAGCTCCTACACAATCCTTAGGGTGTTGTGATGGGGGCTGTGATGGAGCAGGCACTTGGTGTTCATGCTTTGATGCCCCTTCACACAGCACATACGTGCAGCTGAAGACAGGGAAGAGCAGGCACCCAGGCAGCCCAAGCATATTTCAGAAGAAGTACATTTGAGGCACATGTTGACCAGAAATCCCACTACTTTGAAGACATACTGACATGTGCCCTTGCTAAAGGAGACTGACTTGTTAAAGGGAAAGTGAGAAACTTCTTGGTGCATGAAAAGAAAGTGAAGAGCTAGAAACAGGTCTTGCTGGTTCATGAAACAAAATTTTTTAACAATTTTTTACCCAAGTGGCCTATTTATCAGAATGAGAATTATGATACCGTGAAAAGTTGTTGACATCAATGTAATGCAGACCAAGTTGGAAAAAAAGAGTAAAGAAATGTGAGAGAACTTTCACAGATTCTTCTTACACTATAGCCATTTGTTTCAAAGTATAATTTTCATGGAAGCATCATTAAATACTCTTCCTGGCAATGGCTTTTCAGAGATAGTCTGCTGACAAATGCCAGCATCCTTCCAAAAGAAACACATCTCAAACACTGACCTTAATTCATGTCTACATTATTTCTTCAGTCCTTTTCAGTGCTGTTGACTGCATCTTTCTTAAGTTAGAGGAAAAGTATCAATGCCTTTCTCACAAAAAGGATTAAAAGGGCAGACATTTCTTTCACCTCTAACAGCATTTTAGCCATTCTGAAAAAGAAGCATGATAATACACCATCACATCATTCAGGACAAGATAGAATTGTTTCAAAGCAAGCACAAACTCCTCAAAGGACGCATTGAAGCAGTTTTCCTGGTTAGTTATGATATGACTTTTATCCCAGAGTAAAAGTGCAGGCACTTCACAATAAAGCTGGAAGCACAAAACAACTGTAAGACTATCTAAAGACAGATCTCCTTGAAAATCGCACTGCAGAGATTAAAACACCCATCATAAATGCAAATCTACATTTATCTTGTCAGAATAAACTGGAATGCTACTGATTCTTCTGAAGCATGATGCAGACAGAAGCCACTTAACCCTCATGAATTCCTCCTGTATGGCACATCCATATTTGTGGTGTTTATAGAAGAGGAAACAAAGTACAAATGTGTTTGTTGACCAAAGACCTCACAGAAAAAGAATGATGATGCTTTTCTCAAGTTAGCTCTGCACAGTGGCAGCTAACATCAACAGGCTTGTACTGTCTATTGCTAAACATGGAACTCTGTGAAGCTTTGCAGTGCTTTGGAGAGGTGTGATAACTGTGATGTGAAAATGGTTTAAAAGGAACGCTGGTTTTTTGCCCATGAGCAGTTTCAGCCAACAGAATACACTGAGAAATTATCTACAGCACTGCAACAGCTCAAGTTTCCCACTTAGGATAAAGGTGAGAAGCATTCAATGGCTATTTTTCTCTTTAAACTAATTTTGTGCTAAACTGAAGACTTTTAGAAGAGCTCAGGAGAAATGAAAAAGAAGGGAGTAAAAAACCAGTAAGGAAGCCTTAAAGAGGGCTGGGAGTCTGCTGTGTGAGCACCTCTGTCCATATACATATATTTAGGTATTGTACCTTCAGCAGGGAAGAGAAATAGTCGTTCCACTGGGGAAAGCACAGTCATCAAGGCATGGAGAGGTCACTATTTGGTAGGATGGGAGAGGCACCCAGAACATTTTCTCACAGTCCTAAAGGAAATCATTAATCCAAAGTGGACCAGCTTTAAAGCCAGATGACACAGCTATGGGACAAACAGGCTATGGCAGGGATATTTGGTCATAAGCAAGTCATAACTTGACTACAGTTAGTTTTTTTCAGAAAACAGCCCTCCCTTTTATGCCCAAGAATTGTAGACCAAGCACTGGTAAATCAACTAAGACAGCAAGGCTGGCAGAAGACAGGTACACAGGGGCCTGGCATTAATAGTCCAGCCTCTTTGGAAACTAAAGGTTTTTGTAACACAAAATGTTGTCTATACTGCACACCATGATCAGCATCCAGGAAAGCATATGTCAGGTTCTTCTGGCATTGTCCTGAGCCTTTGCATCTGTTGCGGCATCGCTGATTTTCCTATAATTATTGTTTCCCTGTCACTTTGCAACAATACCTGGCAGTAGGATAAGAACAGACAAGATGGGAAGAAACTTTCCTTTTCATCTTTCACAACAAATCTGGATGCTTTCCAGATCATACAGCTATGCTATAATCTGCCAAATGGATGAAAATTTCATCCTTGATCTTCCCCCATGGAATCAATCTACAAAGTTTACTGCTGCCTAGAAAGCACACACTTCACTCAGATGGCAGGGATCCCTTCTCTCCCACTGCACAGTCTTACATACCTTTGTATGCAGCCTAAGAGATCAGCACAGAACTGCAGTAGGAAACATAATTTTTACCCTGACACACAGAAACAGATAATGTTTGTGCCTCAGTCCTCATAGCATTTGGGCAGTGCACACAGTCGTGTGACAAAGAGCTTGTCTCACCTTTTGATCATCTGCTGAGATTGGCAGCCTCTGCCATGGCCACCCCAGTGCCATAGCCAAGCAGAGTCACTGCTCTTACTGCAACATGACAAGCTAGGCTTCCAGCAGAGCATTTAGCCTGGACAGAAAAGATGACTACCAAATACAGACAAACTACCCAGTTCCACCAGGAACTCCTATATGGATTCTTCAGCAGTACAAGGCACAAAAATTCGGGGTTGCTTGGTCACAGCCACTTCTTCCCCCATTTCAACCTCACACAACTGTCCTTGATCTGTGAAAGGTAGGTGGTGAACACAATCGCAGTGCAAAATTTTCATCTGCTTTTACCATCCAAGTTTGTGAGGGTTATACTTTTTTTCACCAAAGCAGAGGAAGGCGAAGAGAGGAAGGGTACTAGTGAGGAAGATAGGACTGGGGACAGGAAAAGAAGGGGAGGATTCTAGTGGGGGAGTTCATTCAGCACTTAAAAGCTAGGTGGAGTCCTTCCAGAAGTATGATTCATTAGAAAGCATCATATTTGAGCACTTACTACAAAACTTGTCCCTCTGGTGCAACAATTCACTAACAGCACTCAGAAAAAGGAAAAATATTTCCAAACTTGAAATTAGTACCAACAATGAACAATCCCAATCCAGCAGCTGAAATTTTACACTGAAAAAAGGTAAGTTGTGTTGGATGCCATCCTGTCTCCTAAATCTGCTCAGCTACTACAACTTTGTGCCTAGAGGTGTAAGCCATACACTAGCAGCAGACACAGACTGGCAGTAGAAAAGCAGGCTGCCAGTCTAGCAAGGGAAGGCAACAGCCATTAGCCACTGCCCTCTGTCAATGAGAATGGGTACTTGCCTTCTCTTTTTTACACCCATGGCACCCCTTGGGTTCCCAGGAGGAGAGTCTTCCTGCCTGCAGAAGAGAGCTCCACAGTCAGGCTGGAAGAGCCAAAGCTAAACCACTGCCTCAGTGACTATTCCTGGGACCCTTTCACACTACCAGGGGAAAGCAGGAGCATGAGAACAGCTTCAAGTTCTAGTACAAGACCTTTTAAGAGGAAGCAGAAGTTTCCACCAAGGTAATGGCCTTTAATATTTAGCACAGCCAAGCCTGCAATTTGATGAAGGATGGGTAAGCACATAAGGCACTCTTAGTTCACTCATAAGCAACCTATCATTGGTGAATACACAATGCCCTGTCTCCTGAAAATTAATTGCCAGATGTAACACCAGAGGAGGGGGAATTTCAGACACTTCAGAAACATGCATAGGCACATCAATGTATGATAATACTGCTAGGTCAGCAGGCTTTGCTTTGTCCTTCAAAAGTCTGCATAACCATGCCAGATCTTTCCAGGAGCCAGTGGCACACATTCTCCTGGCATTCTGCCAGACCTGCCCTCAATCTCCAGGGCTCACTGAACTTCCTGTTGGTTGTTCATGTCCTGTGTAGCATTCAGCATTGGGACAAGCAGTGTAAGGCATGTCAGTTGCCACCATGGGCTCTTCAGAATGACTGGTAGACATCTCACTGAGAAAAGTGTTCCAGAGAGGGGCAGTTGCTTTTCATGCCTTTTCAGGCCTTGCTAAATGTTGTTATGCAGTTTATCAGCAGGAGGAGAGACTGTAGCTATTTGGTTTGAATGATGACAGCCTCCTCAGAGCCTTTGCTGTCAAAACCCACTTTCACCCTTCAAACGCTAATTATACATAAAAGATGGTGAGTCTACATGTCTCATACATGTAGCTGATGATATTTCTTCCCTATGTTGTCTTCTTAGCAGGCAAAAACAAAGAGGAGGAGAAAACACAAGAAAATTCTCTCAAGGTACCTGATGCTCCCAGCATCTGGAAGACAGTAAAAGACATGTTTCAGCAGAATAATACCAGTTCAAGTGCTGCCCTGCAGCACAGTCTGGAAAAGTGGGAGGAGAGGGGTATCACTTTTATATCACTAAATGCAGTGGTTCTCTTTGCCAGAAAGCTCTAGTATTGGGTGTGGTTGACCTATCCAACACACTCTGACCAAATTTTACTGTACATTGCTGAAACATATATCAGATAGTTGCTGATGGTGAGAAATGTCTTCTGAACTGCAGAACTACCTATGCAAACATGGTGGTTTCTGAGTAATTTTTGACAGGAGCTCCTGTGAGAAACTCAGAGTGCAGCTAAGAACTCAAAATTTTCTTCTTTGGGACAAAGGCATGTGGCCCCTTCCCCCACTCTCAGCAACACACACACACACACAAAAACCTCATATTACCAGTGCTTTTTTCCCATGAAAGGAGAGCTGAGACTGTTTATTGTTGTGAATCACTCAACATCTTACTCATTAGCAAACATATTCTCTCCAACTGTCTTTTTGTTTTGCAATATTGCAGCCACTCCTTATTTTCTTCACTTCTATATAAACAATAGCTTTTGTAGACAGGAAGAGAATAACAGTAGTTAAGTGATAACTTTTATTTATACAGAAGCTATACTCTTACTTAATGCAAAAGTATAACCCATTGTTCTCAAAATCTCTTTCAAATCTATTTCAAATCCTCAAATACTTTAGTTAGAGTTTGCCATTCATACAGTCATTACTTCTCAGAGGCATTTTTGAAAGCTAATCCTTTAACCTATATCTCTAATGAGCAGAAACAAATGCCTGTTGTTTCCTTGTATTTGCCTTTAATTATGTATGAAGAGAACATATGAAATCACATGGTAACATTTACCAGCCTGTATCCACAGAAATTGCCTGGATTTTAACAGTTACACTCTGCTTGCCATCAACAAATGAGGATTTTATCAAACAAGCCCTCCATCCTCCCTCTGTCAACCCCACTGACAACAAAAGATGCAGCTGGATCAATAAGGAGAGGGGGGAAAAAAAGAGTTCATGACTCCCTCCATAATGTGTCCACACTATCTGGGAGAAGGCAGAGCATAAAACATGATATATTTTGGCCAAGAAAAACTGGACAACTTGACCCTGGGTGCAGCAAATCCTCATTTTATGTTTCAGCATCCTTCCTGCTGAAATCTAAAAATGGAATTCATTTTGCCAGAAATGCTACTGGCCTAGAAAGATCATTGTGCTTTCTCAGTTACTTTTAATTGACAGAGTGACCTGAATTTGGCAGGGTGCAATTAAACAATCCTATATGGCTAGTATGGGGCTCTCTAGCAGCCACATCGTGATCATCAACACCTCCTTCAACCTTGCTGGTAATGAACATGGCAGAAGGTCAGTGTGCTCTCTCCTCTCTTTCTGTGTCAGGTTTTAATGCTCCTTCTCTTAGGAAGGAGTTAATCACCAGGGCTTTGGATCAGTATATAGCATAACATGACACGTGTGACAGCAACATTTGGTCTGCAAGGGGCAGAAAGTGCTCAGGGCTCTGGAGCTGCAGAAATAGGCAACAGAGCTGAGCAGGATTCTTCCTTGCTGACATTACAGGAGGCTAGAAGCAGTCCCGGCATTCTCTACAGCTGTGGAGGAATTGATGATGAAGCAAATTACATACACAGAGCATTGTCAAGAGCTGTGCATGCTCCTGCTCAAATGATTCTTAACAATCTCACCAGAAAAGGTGCAGCAGATTAACCGGCTGTGGGCAGCATGTGATGTCTGCAAGTTCATAACCCTAACAGCAATTTGAAACAGCACTTCTGCAGAAAGTTTCTAAAGGCAGGCCTCCTCAGTGAAGTTGATTTCCAGCTTCCTACCCTGGCCGTTTATTTCAGGGACCTTCCAACAAGCATAGGAAGATTATTTCTGCAGTTCCGAAAAGCACGTTTTTCCATTCTCATTGGAGCTGCAGAAGGGCAATCTGTGCTGAGTCTTCAAAAGGAGTCACACAGACAAATCACAAAAGTTTGTTTGGGGAGGTGGTGGAGGAGCAGGCTAGCAGTAGAAAGTAACTGTGAGGTCAGGGCAGGTTTTTTAGACCACATGGCTGTCAACCCTGTCAAAATACTGCTTATGCTTTTATGAGATGAAACACTGGAGCTATGCCTTAATTGCAATATGGGCACTGTTTCAAATTGGAATTTTTGTCCAATTAAGCTGAGGAGTAAAGTGAACAGACTAAATGTGCATGCAGGTGAAAATTCAGGCATTCTGACACTTTGTATGATGGGATCCACATGACTCAGACAGGGTCAGAAAACTGCCCTACCTTGTCTCTAACTTCTTGGATACTCAAGCCCACAAGCAGACTCCATGGTACTGTCATGGTGACAAGCTCCCACACCATGACAGAAAGGTGTTGCTCCTCTGTCAGGCTTGGTTACAGCTTGCCAAGGACAGATATTGCTGGGCTGTACCTATTATTTTGGTAGTTACCCATTTTTGGCAGGACAAAAACTGGACCTGTTCTGCACCTCTGCACATCAATTACAGAAAGATGAGGGCAGCTCTCCCTCAGGTTACCTGCCTCACCCTCCCAGGGCCTGCTAACAATTATTCACTGACCTCCTAAGAAATGTGCAGTGGAAGGACATCTTATTTACTTCCTTTTCTCTCAGAAAAGTGTGTTCTTTCAAGATTTTCTGATTACAGACTTTCTCACCTTTAATTGCTCTTTATTCCTCCTGTGGACTCTCCAGTTTGTTTCTAATTTCCTAAAGAAGACTTCATCAGTGCTGAGTACAGGACAATAATTGCCTTCTCTGCTGCAGAGAACTAATCTGCTGTTAACTGCACTAAGTTAAGTACTGCTGGCATACTAGGAGGAGGAACGCTGTACTTTGCCATCAGCTTCATTCTCATCAATTGTAAGCCCACAGAGATGGAGTCAGAGGAGAAACATGACAGACAGTAAAAAAGGGTAGCTATAGAGAATGGGTGAAGAGCTCTGGGAGGTGATTAAAAGGAACTGACTTTATAAAAATGGGAGACAGACAAGTCCAGCTCCCAAAAAGGTGTTCCTGACAGAATAAAGGGCAGAGAGAAGCTGTCCTGCTTAGTGTACCAGAGAGGCAGAAAGGAAAAGACAGATAAAGCCACAGTCCCTTGATTTAAGTAGTTCTCCATTTTTCAGGATGTCACACCTACCTACTTTGGTGCTTGTGGCTAGAAGTTTGGGAGCTTTTAACATTCTTCTCTGAAGCCACTTATTTGGACATCATACTGCTGCCACCCACAATATCCACATGGAATAGGAAGAATTCCAGTAGGAGATCCCCGGAATTCCATTTTGCAGGTTGCATTTGACAATGCACGAACATATCAGAAAGAAAAAGCAAAATGCCTTCCTGCATGAAGTGATACTTGCTGAGAAACAGAATACAAAGCAGCTGATTTAAATCAGATAGGCAGGAGAGAGAGTTATCAGCAAAATAACAACCCACATCTTGTTTAAAGTTAAACCTATGCCAAAAGAGGATGGAGAGAGGGGTGAAAGTCCCATGAACATTCAGAGAAAGAAAGGAAGAGTACAAGAAGGGAAAGAAAGAATCAGCTTTGGACACAGGTATTCATGAGAGAAAAAGGTCCCAAGCACTACCAGGCAATTGAAATCTCTAGCAAAGATGGTAAATGCCAGGCACTGAACACATTTGGGTACTTGGGCAATTCTGCTGTGTACCTACTTGGAAAATTAATTTCTTTGATTCTCTGGACATTTAAATGTTAAACCATAAATTCGTCACTCCCAGAAGCAAAGGACTGCTAGTATTGACAAGTTGTTGCTCATGTCCTTAGCTTATGTCAAAAAACTCAAAACATTTCCTTTCCTTGGGGATGTAATCTGTGAGTAGCAAGGTTGAGAAGCATTTAACTGAGTCCTACCTGTGAATCTCTCATACTCTTGGTTTGTGTGGGAGTCTCACAATCACGTCAGCTCCATTTTTAGGGTTTCTATATCTTGTGCATGTCATGCTGTTGCTCAATAATTGTCAGTGTGCAGTTTTGTCAGGAAATAATACTGTTTATTCTCTGAGAGACTCTGAATGTTGTTCTTCATATTTTATAAGCCACTCTGAGTCACTAGTACCTAAGGGACAAAGGCAAAAGGAATAACATAAGGGAAAAATAAAGACAGTTGCTTGGCATCATATTTACTTAGCAGAAGGAATTATTCTTGGAAATTTAAAGCTACATTCTTTATTTCGTGAACCCAGTAAAAGTTTTTCTTCAGGGTTGTTGAGAAAAACAGAAAGGAAGATTTTCAAATATATAACTAAATTCTCTTCTGTAACAGGATGTAGTTCAATGCCAAACAAAAAACAACAGAGCAGGTGTTGGAGAAGCATTGTGAAGTCTTGAAAATATTTATACACACAACTATACTAGACCATAAACTATCACCTATAAAGACTAGTGTAGCATGACAGGTGTAATGTGAGGACAAGGACTGAACAGCTTCTCTGGTATTCCAGATAAGGCTTTCGACAATCATGCTTTTCATAACATTCAGACATGGGGAAGTAGGTAAATATCTTTCTTTGCACACCAGATGGGAGTGAAGCCCACCCAGGAGGTTAATATACCCAAACTTAAGGTGCATCTTTGAGCCCTGGTGAATGTCACATGCCAAACCTGTGACTGAGCACAGCCAAATATCCCTGCTCAACTCTAGTCTCCCTGATGTATGCAAACTGTGGTTTTGCCTGATATGGCATTTCTTTCAGAAGTACTCCGACTGGGACTTCTTAATGATACTGTTTCTCACATGCTTCACTGGAGAATGAGCTTCACTTTAGTTACCACATTTGAGATTAAACAGAGTGAAACGTTGTAACAAGATATCCCGTGGAACTCAAGTGGTTTAATATTTCATGTTAACCTCCTATTGAGCCCCAAACTCTTTTGACTTTTAGCATTGTTTCAGAAATGCCTCCCATCTTTGCTCAAAGACAGCTCAAGAGAGACACCAATTCTTACATGGCTTTGCTCCAACATGGTTAAAAACACATATTCCTCTCCTTAAGCCTGAAATTCTGATCTGACATTTAACTATTAGTTCCCTATTACCTTACTTTTCTACACCCAAAGCTCCCCTCTTGTACTTGTGCTCTAATGGCACTTTAGACATTAGAGGGAGGGACCACGTGGAAGGGGGGAAAAAATGAAATCTCTTAAACACTTTCCAAGTTTATCTCTACAGGGGCTATTGGACAAGATTATCTGAATTAATTCTTAAATTTATGTTCCTTTTGGAAATAAGCAGACAGAGAGAAAGACAATTCAGTTAAATTTTGCTTTCTTTTCTAGGGGAATGAACTATTTTATAATGAAGTATGGCCACATTTTCTGAATGAAAATGACAAATTTCTGGTGACAAACAAACCCCCTGAGCTTAGTCTTTCAAAAATTCATATTTGCAGCTAATCCAAACAACATTTCCTCATACCACCACAAAGAAAATGCCCAATTTCCACATTTCAAGACAGGTTTTGCCTCTCTCTCCTCAACCCCCAATTCCCAAACCATTTTCTCTTTTCTGAAATATTTCCTGTGGTCATGGACAAATGCTGTATTCCTATATTGAATTTTCAGCATGGAATTTCCAGCCTTCATTTCTCAATTGCATATATCTCCAAAGGCAACATTACATCCACCTGCTGTGGCAACAACTGTGTTTTAATATTTCAGTAGTTTTATCCATTTTGATCCCCAAACTATTTTCCAGGCTGTAATCCCACACCCTGCAGGTAAGGCCACCATTCCCTATCCACATTTGCATAGCCTTTTCCTGAACAGTACCATTTTTCTTCAAATGGCCTGCTGAATAATCCCGATTGCTCCTTTTGTACAGCAGCTTTTTGTGCATGGTTTTGCAGACATTTTGTCTGACATGGTGTCAGCTGTACTTTTCAGGGAGTTTGTACTCTCCTTCAGGTATTAGGAAAGATACCAAATAAGCTCAACAGAAAAATTTTTTAGAACATGCTGTAAGAACACATATTTATCATAACTTCCCTTAAAAATACTTATGTCAGCTAGCCAGTTCTTAGTGCCTGAACATATCAGTGTCAAATGGCATGTGTTTCTCTATCAAAAAGGCAATGGTATAAGATCAATATCATTACAGAGAATCATATACCTCCACAGCTGCCTTCATCAATGAGACTTATTATCTGAAGAAATAAAATAAATTCTATTTGACAAGATATATTTGGCATAAAGCTATTTTGACTGACATTAATTGTATTCCTACACTTTATTTCTCTCTTAGCTGAATCCTATATCAATTTTTCTATTATTTCCCTCAGAAGTGATGTTAGTTCCACTGGTCTAGACCTTTCTGTGTCGTCTTGTTCACATAGAATAGTCAGCTTCTTGTCTTCAGATATTTTATCAGTTTTCCAAGTGTTTTAATATATTTTTATAAATTGTCAATAAAATATTTGCTTTTTCAGTGACAGAGGGGAAGTTGCATCTTTCTTTCTTTTGAGATCATGAAAAAAAAATATTTAGACTACTGATTGAAAGTCTCTGTTGATTTACCTCCAGTTTTCATCAGTTAGGCAGTATTCCATGCTTCTTCTTCCAAGTGCAGGAGACAGGAAGAACTGGAATACTTTTACCACTTCTGCTAATCAACATCTTCACCACTCTTATGTCAGATCTTGTTGGCCTTTTATGCCCCAAACTGTCTTGGTCTACCTAAGCATGAAATTTCTTCTGACGACCCTGGCCTTCCTTAAAAACTCTTTCCTCAGTTAAAAACCCCCATAACATAGTTTTGCACATCTTCATCCCTCTCCCATCCATTTTGTATTTTATATGTTGTCTTTATCTGCAGCCCCACTCGCTGCCATAAGGAAAGACACTTACACAATGCATTCTGGATTCACAGCTTTGAGGGCCAGCAAAAACCTTTTTCTGAGATCACAACACACTGATTAAGAGCCTTGTCCCCAGTCTTGTGTTGAACTCCTGTTCTGGATGCTTCTTAAATTTGTTTGCTCTTTCCTGTCTTATTCATTAGCAGAATTATACCTTCTATGCAAAATGATTGCATCTGCTTTTCTCTGTTTTTCTCCCCTCACTCCTCAAAAAATCTGCACTCTCCCCTGACACATGCAGGGCTGCAGCACCTTCTGCTTCACATCTGTTTTGACAGTGCCTGGCTGTGTCTTCCTTTCCATTCCCAGACTCCATGTCAGCCCTACATATGATTCCAGTCTCTTGCTTACACTGTCTGTTGTTTCATTCACACTCTCTGCTGCCCCACGGACATGCTGTGATGCAGGGAGACATTATTTCTGCATGCAGCAGATCCCAGTTGTGGTGTGCTGCTCTGCTCTTCTCACAGAAAACAATAAGGCTGGGAACCTACTGTCCTTGCAAGTGCTTCGCAGCTGATGTGAAAAAGCTGTTCCAAAATTGCCTTTGAGGAAGCTCAATTTCAGGATGGCTCAATTTCATTTTACTGGCATTGATGCTATTGCTCTATGAAATGAATGAAAATTATTTTAGGAGCTTTTCATGTTTTCCCAAAGTTTAAAAATGAGGTGTGGAATATTGCTGTTTCAGAAAGAGGAGGTTTGGGAGACACTGTGCAAGAACTTGACAAATGGCACCTAAAGATAGCCTGTGAAGATATAAATATCCCGTTTGGAGGTTTTCTCTTTAAAAGATTCCCAACACTGACTTACAGACATATTTCCCAAGGCTTTGATTGCTGCTGTGGAGACACATTGTGGTGATGAAACCAATATAAAATATGAATGCATAATTTTGAAATCTAGATTTTAAACTCCCTAGGATAGAAAATCCATGTTCTCAGAGGATTCCGCATTGAGCCCTATGACGCATCTGAACTCTTGGACGGCTGTGAGTCTGGCTGTCAGTTTTGTAAGGTCTATGGACACATTTTCACATTCATGAAAGTTCATGCCCAAATACATAATGAAAGGACAGTAGACTGTCATATCAGGTTATTTGAGAGATCATGTAAATAATTAAAAATAAAAAATATGTATTTCTTGTTTTCTTGGAAATTACACATTTTCCAAAAGCCTTTGTTCACCTCTAAAATTCACACTTCCAAGGTCCTAGTTTCTAGCAAGTGGTTTTTTACTAATTTCTTATTCCTAGACCATGTAGTCTCTGCATACACAAGCCTGCCTAGTTCTGGTAACAGCCAACTGTGATTAATCTCAGTGCAGCTCTTACAGACTCTGCATGCTAAAGGGATCTTCCTGGTAAGAAAAAGCAATACTTCTACTTCCAAAGGGAAAACAAAAACACCAGAGACACGCAGGGTAGTCACTAAAGATCAATACCACATCTCTCCTACAGGTTGGTATCAGAAAACAGCAGGGATCATAGCTTGTAGCAAGAGCCCAAAAACTTCCAGCTGAGACCACCAGAGCATGAACATGGATAGAGCTGGAACATGGATAAGAGTAACATGGTAAGCCTGGCAGAGACTTGCAAATGCACACTGTATTTAATCCTCTGATGTTATAGGTGAAGCCTGTTCTAGAAGGTGACATCCATCTCCATACAAATCACCTTCCCAGAGGTCACAGGGAACATGCAGGGCGCCCCACTCCCATGATGATGATGCCTTGAGATGGAGCACCACACAGCAACAACTGATCTGCTTGGGCTGAGCTAGCTGCAGAAACAGGCACAGATGTGGCTGTGGCTGTGCCAGTGCCCCACTTGCCCTAAGGAGACCTCAGCCAACCCTAGTTACCCTGTGTGCCTGAAGTGCCAGTGAGAGCACTTCACTTCCAGGCACCAAGGGATCTCCCACCACACACAGGGACAAGGAGCATGCTGCCTGCAGATGACTTTGAAGATCTCTGTGCAAGGTACCACTGCATACCCTGTGCTTCACCTGGAGGGCTTCAGAAGAGACCAAGGAATGTGAAGGGCCAGAATAACAGGTGCTGTTCAACAAAGACCTCTGGCAGATGGTACTTTTTGGCTGCCTTGCAGCAGCTCAGGGATGCACATTCTCATCTGGAATATATGGAAGAAATCTCAAAGACTCTGATTAGGTGTTTGTTAAAGCAAATACCAGTACCAAAAGGCTCTGGGTCTGGTGCAGGACAAGCAATGAAATCCACTTCTGCCACGGGAGTCATGTTATGGTGAAACCACATCCAGCACCTCAGGCATATCTGTAGAGTTCAGCCTGTTTGGGGACTTCTACAGAATCTCAGACCTCTTTGTCTCTGATTAGAAGAACCTCTTCAGCAAGAATTTCTCAGGTCATTTATCAAATATATTTAATTCTAGTTAGATCTTGTGGCAGAACTGAGTGAAAATGTGACCCTATCCCTTGCAGATCTCAGCTTCATTTTAGCTGAGAAGCTATCTCAGCCTCTCTCATGGGCTAGCTGCTATTTCTAACCTGTCCAGTGCTGCATTTTGTCAAAGGTCATTATTTATTCAGAAGAACTAGAGGGTGAGATAGCATCCCAGTTCTGTAACAGGGATCAATAGGTGCCTTTTCTATAATGAGGGCAATTTTTTTTCTTTTTAAGGCCTAATTTCTGAGCACTTAGAGAATCATTTCTAATGCTGAACCATTAGGGATTCTTAAAAACATCAAAGCACTACTAAATGATCTATTAAAAAATACTAGCATCGCTACTGCCATTATCTAATCTATGTATGATCTTGTTATTCTACATAGTAACAAACTCCCAAAGCTAAAGAAAGGTAGCAGCATTAAGACCAGGAAAATAGATTTTCATGGAAAATTAGTTACTTGTTAGTATAGACAGTTTTAATTTCTTTATCTTAACTTTGCAAGCCAATGGCTTCTTTCTCTTAATTGTCTGGAAAACAAGAAAATTACATCTAACATAATCAATTACACACTGCTGCAGATCTCACTTTCCTCTCGAAAAAAGCACCATGAAAATATGCCACCTTGATTCTTGGCAAGTAACAAATCTACTACTATTACTACTATTAATAGCAGTACTCAGCAGCAGCAGCTAATAAAAATTACTTGTATTGGTGGAAAGAGGCAAGAGAGGGAAAAGTAGAGCTTATTTTGGAAAGATAAAATAAACCAAACCCCACAAAAAAGTCCAAAGGGAGAGGGACAAAGCTTGTATTTTTGGAACTTGGTGCAAAACTCTTTGACAACCCTGGGGAAACTGAGCCGTCCTTGGATCTCCCTGAATATCATAAGGGTTCTTAAAATCAAGTGAACAAGATCAGAGGTCAGACCAGCATCAGAAACACAAAAGTGTGTGTATACTTTTACCGTCCTTTCCTTATAGAGAACATCAAAGAAACAATTAAAGAAAAAATTGAATCAGATTAGGTTCTGTATCTAATGGAGAGAAGGGACTCCTTGACTACAAAGTCAAGGGAGCAAGTGTTTACCCACTGTTAATTCAATCTTTTCTATTTCTTAGGTATTTTGCAGTAGAATATATATATTAAAAAGCCCAGTGTATATAATGCAGAATGATAATGATGGTTTTCTTAGTGCCATGAGTTTTTCTTAGTGCCCCGAGGAAGCTTAGATGTCCCTTATCTATCCTCACAAGAGAGAGACTGGCAATAAATAATGTGAAGGCAGAAAATCCAGAGAACAAAATTTCTCTTTTACCAGGCAGAGCTGGCAGCAGAACCCTGGAATAAGGCAGCAAATAGGAGAAGCTGAGGCTGGTGTGTGCATTTTTGGGTCTGTGAAAGGATTCTGCATATAACTGAGAGGGAAGCAGAGCTGTTCAGTCATTATTGCTCCCTTCAGTATACAAACTTGCAAGCCAAAGAGGGTAAGACCGGTTTTGTCTCCAATACATTACAAAAATAAGAAGAGACTCAAATGTGAATGTGCATGAGATAGCACTTTGAGGAGGTGCAAGGAGGAGGAGGAGGAGAGAAATAGGCACTGATTTGTAATAGAAAGCTGCCTGTAGCATTGCTTGAACATTGAGAAGATTGGTTCCCCTGGGAACTCCATTCAGAAGGGGCCAGCATGGAAGGGCAATATTCTACACCATGCAACACCAACATCAACTAGAACTGTTCTCAGGAGAGAAAGAACAAAACCAGAGTTGCTCTCAAGAAAACAAATAAACACACAAAATTGCAGATTATTCCAGAACTGCAAATCTTTCCAGATTAAAAAGGGCCAATATCTGTCTGTGGGGAATCTTTATGCAGATGCCCAGGAAGGGAGGCCATGCATCAACAGCAGGGTGCAGAAAAGCCAGGCTTTGTAGGGAGCAGCCAGAGCAAAGCTGCTGGTCTGAAAGAGACACTGGTGTGAGATATGTGTAGACAAACATGCAAGGCCGTTGCCTGGCCTTCCACAACAGCTTGCAGGGAGCAGTGGCTGTCCCAAACACAGGGACACAACAAACTGCCTGCTGTTACCTCCCAGCTACAAAGGCAGCCCAAACAGGTAGCTCAGATCCTGCATGGTGCTGTAGTCAAGCATAGGTAAAACGAAACCTACACCTGAAATCTCCCTGCTGCACCCCTACATCTTTTCCTCTCCAGACAAATAGAGTGACTCTTTTCCTCCTGGTCCCAGAATGGCAGCCTGGTCCTGCTCCACTCAAGTCTGAGATAAAGCCTGAAAAAAGACACTTAAATTGGGAATGAAAGCTGAGATTATTATCACTATTACCTGGGATGCAACCTCTAAAGCATTAACTAAAGGAAGAATTACTGCCAGGGAGATGGTCATTACAGATCAGATTTCAACGCTGCATTATCTGTTTCTCAACACTTAGCAATAACTTTACATTAGTGTATTTTTGTATTTAATTACAGAACTTATTTCTCTACTAATTATACTATTTTTTAATTTATCTTACAAAGGAATGTAATAATTTTCTATAATATTCCTCCCACTACATAACCTACTTAACAAATTTCAAATCCCTGCAACGTAATGCATATAAAATTGATTTTAATTTCAAAAGCAGTGAAAGATTTTTATTGCAGACATTTTAAACACTTTTCACATACTGGAAATCCATAATGCATGGTCTGAGATGAAATACAAAGCTAGGATACTCCAGACTGAGCAGTTTTGCATTTAAATTCTTAAAATGCATTATCAAGGGATATAATAATTTAAAAAAATAGAGAGAGAGAGGCTTTTGTTTCTAATGTAATATTTGATTCAATTTTTCATTTAAAAATAAACTGGCCAGGTGCATGATATATTCTCAAGCATTAATCAGCCAAACATCCAATGATTTCTAATGTTAAAAAATACATACTGCACCTGCAATATGCATGTTTATAGGGGATAAAAAAATTGAAGTGCTTTGCTTACTACAGCTGAGGATAAACACTGCTGAAATACCAACACTGGAATTCAAATAGCATGTAATTGTTTGAAAATTATCTACTGTGCTGGATGAAATGTGCGCTCACACATTTCTGCAACAAATATATGGACCAGACAGAGGTGGGAAGAAAAACATGAAGTATTTAAGAACATAGGCTGACTAGCAGTGAAGTCAAGTAAAATGTTTAGGTTGCTGAAGACCCTGACCTGTATATAGTCTACTAAATACACTACTTTAGCAATAAAATACGTGTGTCCCTGTATGAAACCTGTCTGGGGTACAAAGGAGAAGAATCAGGAAATTTATTTTTCAGTATTGTTCTTCATATCTGTCAACCTGTCACTCATGCATTTACTATCCACAGCTGCTGTTAGAATAAGTGCTCAGTCCAGCCCTACTCCTGGTTCATTTCCAATTTGAATGAAACCAACATTCTAAAAAAGAACAAGATATGCATCCTTGTTCCCACCTTCAAAGAAGGAAGGACATGCAACCTCCAGTCGCAAGTGTGGAAAAGACACAACTGATGCATTTTTCTGTAACACCTACCAGCATTTTGCCTTGGTAATAATTTAGCCTCACACCCTCAGACATACACAAATAACTGAAAAAAATGTCTGGACAACTGGTGGATTTTTGAACTGAGCTAAGGTTTCATACTGTGGAGAGTGTCTGCCTCTGAAAAAAAAGAACAGAGTAGAACCACTAAACATTTTACTTTCAATGGACCTACTGTTTTTAAATTTAAAGATGGCCTAATGAAAAAATTTCTGGGCCTGCACTTGGGAATATTTTCAGAAAATTTTGCTTCTTTGACTAGCAAAAGGTTTCAGACAAATGAGTTAAGTGCTTGGTTTGTGATTTTTTCCCACATCACATTTTTTCCACTCGCACACTTTCCTTGCTTACTGCTAAAGGTTCAGATTCCTGCCTTACTTCCATGGAAAGCAGCCCCTCAATGGGAAAACAAGCCACTGAACTGTCCCAGGTGTACAGAAAATAAGGTGGGCATGGGGAATGTTGTTTGTCACACAGGGAATTCACTTTGGTAGCCTGACCTGATAGTTTAAGTGGACTTCCAAGCCCAGGTGGATGTCCTCTCAGAGTGGTCTCCAAGAGGCCTTTTTACTGGGGGCTTCCTCATATTCAGAAATTAATATTAATTAGTGTTCATTCAGTAATATTTATTTCTTATCTTCAGTTTCAGAACTTGGCAACTGGGAAAGAAAAGTCAGGGTGACGAAATCTTCTACTCTAAACCTGATCAGTTCCATCGCAGACGAGGGAACTTTTCAAATTGCAGCCTCATAGAAAATGAAAGTCTTCAGCAGTCACTGCAGAGTCATTAGAGAGTCATTGGGTGCACTCTGGGTCCAGCTAGGCAGGGTTTCTCTCCCTGCTGATAAGGGAGAAAATCCCTTTTCAAGATCATGCCTCTTTTTCTGCTAGATGCCATTTACTGAACAGCAAGCATCAGAAATCTCATAAAAACAGCCAGCAGGTTGACCCCAAGGGGAAGATAAAGTTTTGGAAGCTGTAGGGTTTGCTGCATCAGGATCTTTGGATGGATCACCTGAAGATGCATTAGGTCCTTGACGTCTGGAACCACTGTTTAACCTGTCCTTGTAACAGCACCACATAGACCCTAACCAAGTGCAGCAACACAGCTGTGCATGACACCAGAGTATTGCATCCCAGACACTTATCCCTACAAAAGCACTGTCCTTCTTGAAGGCTTGGCAGTGCCCTCAGCTGCACCAGTGTAGGCAAGAGGACATTTCCAGTGCTTTATGTTAAAGCAAAGGGACCAACCAGAGAAGTGTGAGTGCCTAGGAGAGAAATCCTCTTCCCCTCCAACTCCAAGCCCATGACTGTTAACAAAGTCTTACAAATCATGAGAGACATAGCCATGGTATTTCAACAGTAAGAATATGTAACCAATAACTTTAATCTCCCCCAGTCTCAAAATAGGGGACCAAACACCAGAGTTAGTGATTATTGAGTAATTAGGATATTTCTCTATAAGTCTGCTTTCTCATATTTTCTTAACATTTCCAATTTTTGCTCATGGCTGCTGTACTTTTTTTTTGGCATTATGTAAAAAAATGATCCTCTTACACCAAAAGCAAGCAAGAAGGAACTTCTAGCAAAGAGAATTCAGCAATCCATTATGCAGCCATCATTCAAAGGTTTTAACAAGATCAAGAAAATACTATCTTTTATTTTCTTTTTGTAAATCCTTACCTTGATACTATTTTTTCCCCCTCAACAGTGTTATAATTAGCTCCGTATTTGATTTCCTATGGCAAAATAATGAAGACTGCAATTTGAAGAGGAATTACCATAGGCTGATTTTAAGAAAGTATGTCTTTACTGGGACCAATTAAGTCCTTTCAGTTAATGATTATGCAAGTGCCTTAGTGAGCTGGAGAAAGTATCCCCCAAAAAGATTATAAAACAATTTCTGTACAAGAGATTGGAGGGATTTCATTTTTAACTGTGTCTAGGCTTTTGTAGAACAAACAAAGAAATTAATCCTATGAAGCATCTTATTAGTGCATTGAACTTTTTTCCAACAAATTATGTAGCTTCTGCAAGTTTATTGTGCACAGTGTTTGATAAAATCTAGGCTTTGGTGAGTAATACAGTCATGGCAGATATTTTTTTTCCTAATATGTTTCAGAAAGCTAGCAGCTGTGTGAAAACAAAGCCCATATAATTAGAAGTGTTCATATAACAGCAGCTTCTTTCCCGTGTTCCTGAGCCACACACTGACAGTAAAACAGAAACTGCGTTTCCCCTAGAAGGCTTTACCGAGGGGCTGATACCTGAGGGGGCCTGCACCCGGCGTGCAGCCGCCCAGGCACCACAAGGCAGCTCCGTGGCAGGCAGGAGATCGTGTCCCCAATAACACAAGGACCCGGGACACAGCCCGAGCCCGGCTCACCCTCCGTCTGCAGGGAGGGACCCACACCACCCCTCCCTCACCGGCCCCCAAGTGAGATGGAACTCATATGGGAAAGACGCCAGCCCCTTATCCCTCCCGCATCCCTCCTCCCATCCACCCGCCCTCTGGGATGACTCACAGCTGAATAGCTCAGGCGGGGTCATTAATAAAGCTAGCTGGAAAATAGTTTTAGGTGGGAATATCTAGAGCTTGTAATTTAACAGATTTCATGATGTGCTTTAAAAAAAAAAATTAAACTTCCAAATCTTAAAAATCAGTAAAATATCCGTGGAAACCATTCTTTCAAAGGGCTTCATTTTTCACTTGACATTTTTAATTTCAAATATTGGAGGGTCTTTTCTTTTCTTTTCTTTTCTTTTCTTTTCTTTTCTTTTCTTTTCTTTTCTTTTCTTTTCTTTTCTTTTCTTTTCTTTTCTTTTCTTTTCTTTTCTTTTCTTTTCCATTGGAAGGGACTTCTGCTTTATAAGAAATAAGGAAACCATGGCAACCATAGTGGTTGTTTGCATTTGGCTAAGAAACCAATTTTCCATTGAACAAAGCAATCCTGGTAGAGGGCTTTCACCCAATTTTTAAAGAAAAAGCCTTTCTTCCTAAGGCCATGTGAAGCACATTGCATACTTAATCATGTATGGGTCAGCCAACTAAACGGACAAATATCCTTTGTAAGTAGAGAACAGCAAAACTTACACAAAAATAAGTGTGGGATTTCTTTGCCCTCTGGATATTGAAGGATGAAAGACTGAAGTGCCTCCTAAACTACAGCTGTTACTCAGTCTCTTCTCTAACCAGCAGTTCCTTGTCATATTTTTTACTATGAATGGAAAATAATAAAATAGGGCTTGCTGTATGCAACTGCTGGGTGGTATTTATTTATAGCTCTACTGTGGATAGTGTGACTGGCTGGGCAATGCAGTATTAATCATCTTTCCAGTGAAAAGCTGGAAAGTGTTCTCAGAATAAGATTAGACATTAAGAACTGTATTGTATATTTTTGGGAAAATCGTGTGCTGGCCAGGGTGGAGCTGGGGGAGGACTGTGCCCAGCACATCCTAGAGAGAGCATGTGCTGCAGAGGATGGGACACTCTCTTCTCAGCCAGCCAGCTCTGCTGAGTGCTGCAGCAGACACAGCAACGCAGGAAGACCTGAGCATTGCTTTCTTCCTCTGCCCTGCCTTTCTCTTCTGGAGGAAAAACCTTTACTGGAAACAGCCTTGGACCAAGGGCAAAGCAGCAATGCCCCTCTCCAGGCAACAGAGGAGAAAGAACCCTGCTCCATGGAAAGGCTGGATGTGGTGTCAGCTGAGGCACTGGTGTTGCATGGTGACTTGGGGATGGAAGAAAGACCTCACAGCTACAAAAAATTAAAGCACTAATAAACCTGAAAAAATGTCCCTCGAAGCACTTGGAGATAAGCAGCACACATAGAGTTGAAATTGAGAGGAGCTCGACAGAGAAAAGCAGCAGCTCTAACTGCAGCCTGAGAAGTCCAGTGCTTTGCAACCACAGAGCAAAACAGAGCAGTTCAGCAGTGATGGCTGAAACCAGCAGCATAAAGCAGTGACACCCAGAAGATGATGTATAGCTGGAGCAGGGACAGAAAAAGGTCCCAGGTCCCACCAGGAAACCTGGCCCCTCCTGAAAACAGGGGAGCCGGATGGGGCTGGTGGCTCTACACAGCTCCACAGAGGTAGAGACTCAGGGGTCCTAAGCCACTTTGAAAACCAGAGGGAGTAAGTACTCCTGTACTTCTGCGGCACCTGCCTGTGCTACAGGATGTCTGTTAACACTGCAAGAATGCCCTCATTACCCCTACAGGCTGTGAGGTTTGAAGGCAGGCATCAAAACAATGCCCAATCACTTCGGGCTCCTGACACACTTAGGGTCTGTCTGAGAGCTGCAGTCCAAGTAACTCATTGACAAAAAGAGAAGATAAGGATCAAGACTACCTGGTCAGGCTCTAACTGCTTAAGTGTGCAACCCCGGTTTCTTAACTTGATCTTTAATCTTGACCAGCATATTTTAGGGTACACTTGTATCAAGCCTTCAAAGACTGCAGATCTTCCCTGCTTCCCATATGTACACATGGCTGTCCTCCCAGTGGAGCTCCCACCCCAGGAACCACAGCAGCACATCTAAGAAAATGTAGCATCAATGTGAAGCCCCAAATCCCTCTGTCGATCCTTCACCTCATTTACCAGGTGCTGGCCTACCTGAGCTACCTCCCTGTCCTTATCCACAGTATAGGCATATCCCTGTCACCCATCATTGCCCTTGAAAGCCAGCATCCCCACAGCTCATACCCCATGTGCACAGTTGAAAAGTCAGGCAAACTCTTCTCTTACCCCGGACAATATTTCAAAACACAACATTTGCTAGGAGCCCAAAGCAGGGCTCAATTTTTCAAGTCACATTAAGGGATGTTGTACCTGCAAGGCCATGTAAAGCCTGCCCACTGAGGTTGTGATGTGGGCTGGAGGCTCTCAGGTGTCCCCTAGACTGCTGCTTAAGATCTTCCCTTTGGTTAATGAACCCCAGCAAATAATCAGACCCAAATGATAGGCTTGACTGGCAAGTAAGCATGAAACGAGCGGAAAGGGAGAGCCAACGGAAGGATACAAGCAATAGGAATATAATTACGCAGTGATTCATCTTGGGCATGCTTGCACACTGGGAAGAGGGGGGCAGGAAAATAGGGGGAACCAAGCCTTTTCTTTATTCTATTTTTTTGGACAGTAGTGGAAATCCACAGAAAATAATCTCCAGGAGTGATTTAAAAGAAACAGGTGGACATATTGCAAGGATCAAGGAAAGTGAAGCAGCCCTTTGATTCTACATGAGCAATACAGAACTGTGCTTCTACAGTGCACAGTGAACACATTACTGAGATCACAAATTTGGGGGCTTAGCAGGCTTTTACAATCCTATCCTCTCTCTTTGTAGCTTAACCTTCGTGAAACATAGAAGCTTTCACCAGCCTTAAGGAAAAACTGTAGGATGACAATTTTCATAGGCAGCCCACCAGTAGTCTATAAATATATCTGAGTAGTGGCAGAGGCAGATTTCAAGCACATACAAAAGATTTCTTTTGGGAGATCTTTAAAGCATTGCAGAGCAGGTGAACTGCTTTGAAACCGTGAATTGTCATTTGGAATTAAATGCTCATATCTATTGTATTTATCAAGTCAAATTACAGGCAGTTGTTACCGGCAATTGGGGAGAGTGATACAGAGCATACTCCCTGTGAGCTGTGTGTGATTAGCCCAGTGGGCTATGAGTGATCAGAACTCAGAAGCAGCAGAGTTATTCTACAAGTCCATCACACAGCTCCAGCAACAGGGCTGCAAAACAGCAGGTTTGCTTTCTCTCAAGAGCCCAAAGCTCACTTCTGTGGCCATCCTTCTCTCATGACCTCCTGCTTTGCCCAGTATGGATCACCCTCAAGAGCTTGCATGGACAGAGGCCCTCAAAGCAAAGCTTTTCCTCATCATTTAGCTTTTCCTCATCATTTCCATAACACATACTGGTGGAAGTCACGCCAACTTTGCCAGTTCTGCATAAGCACTCACTGGGATAACTGGAGGTCCTCACACTGTACAGGTGGCTAAAGAATACTCCCCATTTTGGGCAAATGCAGGTAATATTGTAAGCCAGGTCTTACAGCAACATGTGAGAATCACATGCATATTGGTCTGTTGCCTAGTGCATGGCTCTTTTAAGCTTTCTAAAAAATCACAGTGAACAGACAATAAATGAATAAAGGTTGATTTTTTTACGAGTGTGCCAAATTAATTATAAATGAGCAGCAAAATAAATCCAAAAGGCTATCATCCCATCTACCAATCAATAAGTTGAAAGTATAAATAAACTAGAATGATATAAAGTGCTTGTGGCACACACAAAAACCCAGTGAGCTAAAAAAGGAAGGAAAACATTTCCAGTCTTCATCTGGAGAGATGCCACAGATTTCATCAGGCTAAGATGAAGGGGAAGAGTTTTTGTAACTACATGATTTTTATAGACTGAACCTCCTCTCAGCAATCTACTAGGGAGGAAGTATTTTCTCATAGCCACTAAGCATCATTGCTAGTCATGTGCATGCACACATACATCAAAATTAATGACCCAAGAAATCTTAATGATTTCAGCAAGGGCAGGAGGCTTATCTTCAATGAGATAGGAAAATGTTTGCTTGGATAAGGGCCTAACTTAACAGAGACAGGCAAACCCAAAGACAAGGCATTGTATGTGTCAGTTTACAGTAAAATCCTTTTGAAAGGTGGTTAAAATGTGTTGTGCAGAAAGAGACAACCAGATAAACATCTTCTGCACAGTGATACAGCGAGAGCTGCAGTCTGCAAACAAATTTGCGTCTCATAATCCATTCCAAGAAGCATTTGAGAGGTGTGAAAGAAAAGGACCCAAGATAGCAACATATATTCCTGCTCAGTGCCAAACTACCACACCTCTCTCTTGGTAGAAAAGAATGACAGTTCTGGAACAACCTCCAGCTGTTGCAGAAGCAATCCCTGTGTCACCCTGAGTTGACTTTCCCTCCCTCTGAAATGACTGGTCAGGTCTCAAATGAACTCCTACATGCAGGTCAGCACAACTGCTGGACTCCCCACAGAGTTCATGTTGCTCAGGCCAGGCTCATTGAGATCCAGGGGCTGGCAGCTCCTCATAGAACCTTCTGAAAAATTTACCACCAGTCTTGTATGGAAACAACCAGCAAAGATTTCATATTGTGCCTGCATTTGCTAATCAACTGCACATATTAAGCAAAGACAGACTTACAACATTATCCACTGCAATCATTGCAAAACACAAGGCTTGAGGATGTTTTCAACAGACCCAGAAGGCTCAGTTTCACTCTGTTAAATTTCTGCCTGTCTTTTCTATATGCCACCTCCAAGGAGCTCTCTTTATTTATGGATCAGCTTTCTCTTCTGAAAGCCCAGCAGAGCTTTAGCAGACCAAGTGTGAATACACATTTTAGTGTTCTCCATAATCAATGCAGAAAATTCATGAGCTGAAAGCTGTCTGTGGTAAAGCTGAAGCCTGTAGCTCAGACACAGGCTCTGCCACCTTTGTCTTGAAGACAGACAAGCTGCAATCACACACGCACATAGCCAGGTCCTCAGCCTTCATAATTTCATTAACCAGTCCTCACAGACCCTCAACACTAGGCTGTTACATCCAACCTCCTAATAGGTTTTCAGGAGTTTATTGCCAAGCCCTGAATGCAGCAGCTGAACTGGAGTAGGTACAGACAATGCCTACTTTCTCCTCGTTCCAAGACAAAGTGTGTTTTGTCAGGCAGTGCAAGAAATACAGTATAATATTTGGTAATTCAGTGTTGACAACAGTGCCTTGGCCACTCTTCCACCTCCATGCTTCCCAAATTGTTCTCACCCACAGAGGACACATGTGTGTGTTCCATTTCAGATTACCTTATATTTTCCATATTTCAGTGTCACTCTGTAAATTTTTCCTCGTTCCACTGCTTCCTCCTGTCAAAATTTTACAATATTTACATGATGCTATTTCCCTGTCCTCATTACTCCTCACGTTTGATATCTATAGTTTACCAGCTGAATTATCCACATGAAAAGCTGTGCTCCATTTCTAGGTAAGGACAGCAGCATCAGCTATTAAAGACATGAGGTAGCCCCATCATGTGGGTGTATTTGAACTGCTAATTTAGGAGGCACAGACTGATCAATGCCATTTCAAATAGAATAGCCTTTGCATAAGGGAACCCGAAGCCACTTTCCTCTCTGGCTTTCTCTTTCTCTCTTCTCTTCTTTCATCTTTCTCACTCCTTCCTTCCTTCTCTCTATTATCCACACTATATTTTTAAGTCTTGCTTCATACACCATTGCATTGCTGCTAGGGACTCGCTTGTACTTCCCTTCCTACCCACAACCTGGACCTCACTTGTTACGTTTCTGTCATCTGTGTCATCAGTGAACTCATACATCCCAGAAACAGGGTTTTCATCTCAGTGCCACCAAACAAACATCTAAGTAATAGGCCAGAGCTTCCTCTGCTGCAGAGCAGCACAGAAGTCCTTTAACTTCGCCAGAGCTGTGTGATTCCTTGTCACTCCACAGTGACCACCTGGATCAACCTCCCTGACAGACTGCTATCATCACACAACCAGCTGATCATACCAATTAACCAGTGTTCATCTTAGTTTCTGGGTCAAAAATCCCAAACAGATGCACTTGCTTTGTGATGCTTCGTGGGCTGTAGCCCAGCCACTACTAGCCACCTTCTTCAGCACCTCTATGAAGGACAGACACTGGAGTCAGCTGTGGCTTTGTGTAAAGAAATTGTGACCATTACATAACTATAACACTAAAAAGCAAAAGCAAAATAATATACCAGTTGAAGAAAACATTCTTGTATACAAAATTTTATGCTGGATATGCGCACGCATATAAATGCAATATGTAATTTCTTCACAATCTCTGGACTTTAAAATTCACCTATTTTGCCCAAGAAAAGCACCCAGCAAGACCAGTTCCATAAAAATTTAATTTCCTGTGCCATTGTGGAGCTGAACACAAGATGAACACACACTGCATAGGTTACCTAGGCTACTTTGATTTAGCATAATTAACGGTAACACCTTAGCCGGGGCAAGGCAAAGTAAAGCATCTTTATTAGTGAGCTGGAAAAGGTGGTGGAGCAGACTCTTGTCTATATCTCAGTTGGCAGCAAATTGTATGGAACAGTCTTTACAGCATCGACAATCCTACTGTACCCATGGAAAAGGATCAGAGACACGGGATTGTCTTGGGAGGACGAGGAACAACGGGTGAAAGTTGAACAAGTGTTTCAGACCAGGTATTAACAGGAGAGTTTTGCTGCATGGACTGGGATCCAAAGAGGAGATGCAGTCTCAATCCTCAGAGTTCTCCAAGACCTGACTGGACAAAGGCTGAGTCCATTTCACACTGAAGCATCCTTCAGTCCTTTGGATTCTTAAGGATCCAAAGTCATGCCTACAAAAAAGACTAGAGACTGGTTGCAGGAAGGTTCAAGACATGGATGTCTGAAGGGACAGTGGAGTCCTAGCCCCTTTGCTGCTGAGGTGGATTCCAAAAGCAAGCACCCTAACAGACCTTGTTCACTGTACCTCTTTTCCTGTTACAACATTGAGTATAATATTGAGTACCCACCCCTAGATCTTTAGGCTGGGATGGCTTTGCAAATGCGTTCTCTGTGTCCTGAGAGTCTAGGCACTGTTTTTATCATGCCACACCATGAACAAGACATACATGAAAGTCTTTTCAGCTGCAGACCACTTCTTGAATTTAGGGAGAAGATGCTGTTTCTTCATGCCCTAATTAAGTCACAGTCATTTGTATTGTCTGGTAATCATCAGACATGGTAGTTTCCAACCTGAAGGCCAAGAACAGTGGGTGATAATGTCAATTTCCATTGCATACATGAACAAAAAGTTGCCCTTGCTTTTACAGCCTGTTTGTTCACTGTGGGCAGTAGTAGGTGATTTAAAATAATAGCTGTGTTCCAAGCACTCTTGGTGTTTGAGAGAGTGAATACACCTGGAATGAGAAAATAAAAGTCAAGAGACAAACAGGAATGCAGCAAGCACCTGCAAACACAAAGCAATAGTGGCTGGGTGCAAACCTGATGGCTTCCAAGAGTAAAAATGTTTTCTTACAACATCATAGTCATGTAAGTCCATTTAAGCACTCTGCCATTGCCACAAAACTTTCAAAATGCTTTTTTTCTTTTCCTTTTAACATAGGTACTATTTTGAAATTGAAGTGCCTTTGCATAGATATTATGGTGTTCCAAAGAAGCTGCTTTAGTAAAACCTTGCTGCCTCCTAACACTGGGGCATCTCAGAAACCTAAGGATCACTCACATTGATGTAAAACATTAGAATAGCATGAAGTGCTTTTGTTTCACCTTGGAACCTTTGGGAAGGCTTCAAAAACTCTCTGCAAGGCTTTTTCCAGGTAAGAAACACTGCTCTGAACTTCAGATGAACTTTTGTTCCCAAACCACAGAGCAACCTTGGCTAAATTCCTTGGGATTATAGTTTCTATTTGCATGCTGCAGGCTGTCTTCCAGTACACACCACAAGCTGGATCTAGGACTCCAATTTCTACCCATAATTACCTTTTGGACAACAGGAATTTCGTCTTATTGGGAAAGCAAAACAGTGAAAACTAAGCTTGGTCAGAATGTTAATGCTTCCTACTAATTCCTCATCCTACAGAGCTGCAGTAACTATGGAGGATTTATCCAGGTTCTGTTCAGTTGAGCTATCATCTGAAGCATTCTTAATGAAGTACAAGTTGCAAGGTTAATCCCAGGAGATGTAACTGCAAAAACACAGGAAACCTGAACACGAAATTTAACACTCAGGGTCTTTCAGCAAAACGACATGCAAAACTGAATCATGGTTTTGATGATTCCATTTGACTGGCTCAGCAGAGCACTTCCTGTTTGCTGTCTAAGATCATTTGCTCTGTAACTGAGTAACAGTCAGAGAGCACTGTTCATCTTTCTCCCCAAATTATTCTGTAATTATAAATGTTCCCTATATTTTAGAGAATCCTTTGTGCCCTAATAGAATCTGTTGCAGAGTTTCCTTGTTGTCTGTATTAGTATGAACCATGTTTAAAAGAATGAAAGACTGACAAGTGAAGCCTAAGTAGTACATGAACTGGATCTCTGTAAAATTAGGGTGAATTAAAGACCATGGCAGTTCCGTACCATTGTGGCGCTGGCTGCAACACTGCAACTTTCTTCAGTGACAAGATCCCAGAAGGACTGAGGTTGGGAGGGACCTCAGAGATACCTCCAGAGATACCTAGACCAAACTCTCTGCTCAGAGCACAATTGCTTACATGAAGTTATTCAGGATACCACATAGTCAGATTTTGAATATGTCTGAGGATGATGGAGACTCCACAGTCTCTCTGCCCAATGTCTGCCAGTGTTCAGCCACTGTAACAGTGAAACAAAACAAAACAAACCCACAGCCCAAAATCTCATTTGCTCTCATTGTCACTTGTCCTTTCATTGGGCACCTCTGAAAAGATTTTGGCTTCATCTTCTTTATTCTTCCCCAGCAGGTATTCATACACAAGGGTGAGGTTCACCCAATTCTTCTGTTCTGTAGAATAAGAAATTACAGGTGTCTCAGACTCTCCTCTTATGTCACATGATCCAACTTCTCTATTCTTTTTGTGTCCATTTGCTGGACTATCTTCCAATATGTTCATGCCTGTCTTACACTGGAGAGCCCAGAGCTGGAGTTAGAACTATAGATATGTCTCAGCAGTGCTGAGCTGAGTGGAAGGATCACATCCCTTGATCTGTTTGCAGCACCCTTCCTAATTCAGCCAAAGATGCTGTTGACCTACTTTGCCACAAGAGCACATTACTCACTGATGACAGGCGATTAGAGCTCCATTTGCCACTTTTTCCATGTGCCAGTGTTAACTCCAGTGATTTGAATGAAACTACAACAGCCTAATTAATCCTGGAGCAAGTTTATTTCAGTAAAGTTTAGCTTTACAATGCAGATGGTCCCTACACTTAAAACTTTAGCTAGATGGTTGGAAAAGGAGTATTTGAGATGGGAATATATCCTGACTTCACTAGTGGATTGGTGCATTGGTGCCCAGGAAATCACAAGCCAGGATGGTTCAGTTGGTGCTCCTGCATGCTTACAAGCATCAGAGAGCTGGCCTTTAGCCTTCTTCAGCACCACACCAAAGGAGCAGACTCACTTCACAACCTTTCTCAACTTACTGGATTGTGGCAGGGTATCATAGGAAAGTGATCAGTGCTTAATGCTTTCTATAAGGGCGTCTGTTAGGTCAGGCTTCTTTTGTAGGAGAAAGCTTCAGCAATTTTTACTAGTAATTAAGCTCCTGGGAGGATATCCCTATTTCATTGTAAGATATTTTTTCATTTAGCTTAATCAATCCACCTAATCTAAATCATTTTAAATTCAATGGCTGAAAACAGGGCACTTGCATTCAACAGATATATCCATTATTAGTGGTATAAATTGTCCTGTGTGAGAAAGAAATAGTGGTCTCTCATTGTGAATTAATTGAGAGTTGCCTTACATTAATGTGCTGAGGTAGAGTATGAGGCTTCTGAAGTGTAAGAGTCACAGCAGTGATGGCCCTCAGAGTTGTCATGATGAGTGCTGGTGCAGGAGAAGATCCGTCCTTTTGACAGCTTCCCACTGCAGCAGTAGATGCACCTGTTTTTCTCTCTTCAAACAAGTGTAAATCAGAGCTGTACCAGATGTTTTTGTTGAATAGGCTGCAAGAGTTGCACTGAGTCAGCAGTCCCAGTACACCACACCAAAATTTTCCTGAAAGTTTTAGCTGGATGCCCAGCAATAAGACACATGTAACCACTTAGCAGCAAGAAAAATAGGTCATTAGAGATTTGTCTTGGCTTCTGTTCCTTTGTTGGACAGGTTTTTCCACTTTTCTTCCACAAATACCTACAAAGAAGTTCTTCAAGATTGCCCCCCTATGACACACCTATGACTAATGTAGTAATGCGACAACCACTTTAATTCTCTTCTCATCTAAGGCTACCCTCTGTACTTCTCTTGCACACAGCAGAGGTCAAGAATGAGACCCACCCAATCATAGGGCTATGGCATTATCTGCAGACCCTCCTTAGCAAGCACATGAGCAGCCACATTCAGCAAGCAGAGAGGAGTCGCTGCATGCTCAGTAGTGCAAAAGCACATCAGTCCTGAATTTACGGATAGGAAGCATGGCTTTTTACTCTGTCTCCCATAACATCCTTGCAGGTAAGCTCAGGAGATCTGGGTTAGATAAACGCAGAGTGAGCTGGATCAAGAACTGGCTGAAATGGCAGAGCGCGGAGTGCTGTGACTGGCAGAGTAGAATCCAGTTGGAGGCCTGTAGTGGTGGCATTCCCCAGGGACCAATACTGGGTTCAGTCTCACTCAGCTTGTTTATCAATAACTCAGATGAAGGGATAGCATGAACTCTAAGCCAGTTTGCAGATGATACAAAACTGAGGGGAGTGGCTGACACACCTGAAGGCTTTGGTGCCACTCAGAGTGGCCTTGGGGGACTGGAGAGTTGGACAGAGAAAAACCTTATGGGGTTCAACAAGGACAAGTTTAGAGTCCTGCACCTGGGAAGGAACATCCCCAGGCACCAGCACAGGCTGGAGGTGACCTGCTGGAAAGCAGTTCTGTGGAGAGAACCTGGGGATCCTGGTGGACAACAAGCTGTCCATGAGCCAGCAGTGCCCTTGCAGCCAGGAGGGCTGGTGGGATCCTGGGGGCCATCAGGAAGAGTGTGGCCAGCAGGCCAAGGGAGGGGATTGTCCCCCTCTGCCCCACTCTAGTGAGGCACATCTGGAGTGTCCAGGTCTGGGCTCCTCAGTACAAGAAAGACAAGGAGCTCCCGGGGAGTGTCCAGGGCAGGCCACAGAGGGGATTTGGGGTCTGGAGCACCTCTCTTATGAGGACAGAGAGAGAGAGACAGAAAGAGAAAGAAAGAGAGAGGGAGCTAGGCTTGTTTAGTCTGGAGAAGAGAAGACTGAGAGGGGATCTCATCAATGCATAAAAATACCTTCAAGGCTGTCTTAGTTTAGAAAGACAGGTGTCTGCTATGGAAGATAGGAGCCTCACTTGAAGATGTAAACTCCCTCTGTCCGAATTATTACACTTTTGAAATTAAGAGGCTCTCAGGCAAAGGTGTGGGAAGAGGAATAACAGTTCTTTACTAGGAAAATAAAAATGTAGTAGTACAAGAAAAGGAAATGGACAAAAAAAACCCCCAACAGTGACAGAGTCAGAATACAACCTGACACCCTCAGGGTGTTGGTAGCAGTCCAATGAAGTCCTCCTGGAGTGACAGATATGGTTCTGTTGAAGCAATGATCCTGTAGAAGGGTGTAGTTTTCCTCTGAAGGTCCAGTGGTGGTGTAGATGGGTCCCTCTCTGGAGACATTCAAAATCCACCTGGACATGCTCCTGTATGCCTGCTCAGGGTCACCCTGCCTTGGCAGGGGGGCTGGACTGGATGATCTCTAGAGATTTCTTCCAATCCTAAGGATTCTGTTATCCTGTGATTGTGTGAAGGTCCTACCATTCTCTGCCTTGCACAACACACTGAGAGTCAGCTGTTGCCCTGAAGTTCCAGCCAAAATAAACAGAAGAAAGGACACCTATTTGGCTTCCACCACTACACAAAAGAAGCCAAACTCCATCCAAGGCCAAACAGACAATCTACAACAAAGCCAGGAATAAAAGCCAGACCTTTTCAGCTCAATTGTAATTTTTCAGCCACTGGAGTTTTACTGATTTAATTTATGTGAGAACATACAGAAGAGCAGGGCACTATCTGCCTCTGCATTCCAGCCATAGTGGGTGGTCCATGGTAGTGCAGCAGTCTGCCTTGTAATGGCACAGAGAGGATCTAATCTGTTCTTCTTATAGTGTTATGAACAGGAATAAAGGGACATTAAATTAATTCAAGGTTTCTTGTGTGGATTTTTCTACATCAAATACATTTATCCAACTGTGAATGATCAGCAACTTGTGCGGTTTAAACTGGTATATTGCAAGAATTCGGACAGTATTCCCTTATACAGCAAGGACAAAACCTCTTGCAGACTGATCTTATACCCATGAAAAAGCAGCTTCTGCATGACTGCTCAGTAGCATCAGGTATCCTACCTGATCTATTGCTCAGTCTAGCTGATTTTGCCAAGACCTAAATAGGCACTGATCTATTCTATTGGCTCTTGAAATTTTATCCTTTAGACTTGACTTCTGCAAAGGCCATGCCATCCAGCAAGAAAGCAAAAGGAGAGCAAATACTACAACACAGATGAAAATATCCAGTCAGAAAAAAATGCCCTGTAAAAAGCTAACAAATAATAATATTTCACACTTCCTACTACCACACCAGGGACACTTCTCACATACTGTTAATATTAAATATCAATAAATCAAGATGTTTATAGATCAATTGTCTACAAACTTGTACTAACTATAGAAAGTAAATGCCTTAAATTTGCAACTGGGAATGTCTTCCAGATAAATTCCATTTTCTATTACAGAGTTACTTGTTTGGATTTCAGTAAGCTTTTTCTTTAAGATCCTTAATTTACTGCCTTTAACAATTATGACTGAAAATCTGCTTCCTAATGAGAATATTTATTTTGAGAAAATGCACATTCAGAAAAAATATTTTAGTTGCCAGGAGAAAAGTTGTTAATTATCATGACATTCTGCAAAATGCAGTTCTACTATCTCACTGCCAAGATATTCAACCTGGCCTTTAAATCTGGCCATGGGAAAATGTTGATGTTGCCAGTTGTCACTGCAGAATGTGTTTTGGGGACAGCTGGATTTTTTAGTATGTAGTGATTTGCCAAGGCTAAAGTTAGAGCAATCAGCTATTAATTATCCTTTTTTCCACTAACAAAAAACCCCCAAACAAATGAGCCCAAAGTAAACTCAAAACAACAAAAACCCTTTACATTTCTTGAATAAAAGATACTTCCCCCATTCTCTTATAATTAAATTGTTGTCAAAGTGACTCTTAAAACACGGACAGGTCCTGAGAGACTAGCAAATATAATGAACTTTTTGTGTTTTTAAACCCAACTGCATTTCTAATGATGTCTTAAAATCTAGCATACATGGCCACATTATCCTTGTCTGCTGGTGTCCTCCTACTGCATCTGAAAATAATTCTGCACTCAACCAAGTTCAAAAACACTTGACAGTAGACAAAATGTGGCAAAAATTGTAAATATCAAGAAGTTTCAGAAATATCAGAAGATGGAAGATATGGATCCTAGCAGTACTTCACTAAAGAGGAAAATAAAATAAAAGCTTGCTCCTTGTTAGGATCAATCCAGACAGGAGAATACAATCCATGCCCCACCGGCCACTACAGTGTACCCACCTCTCTCAATTTCCTTTCGTAATGCAGATTCTATGACAGCAAATAAGGCAGAATGTCAAGATCACCTTTTTTCATGTGGGCCTGCCAAAATCACCCTTTCACCTGTGGCTTCCCCCCTCTGAAGTAAGGAGTGAGACTGAGATGATACTCAGTATGATTTAGAATTTTTTAAAAAGCCAACTGATCACCCACCTGTGGTGAACCCCATCAAGCACTTAAGCACTTGTTATTCACTCTAACACATTTTCTTATTTTTCCTGTTAAAAAAGAAGTCATGTTAGATGACTTCACAAATGCATCATAAGCATGGTCTGACAGTCCATCTAAAGAGGATGAGTCAATTTAAATCAACCCCACAATCATCCTGACACAAGTAGCAGGGATCCAGGAAGTCAGAGACACACCTGTGAAGGAGAGAGGCCGTTTCATGTAGATATCCTGGACCACAGCTTTATGACTTATTTGACAAATGAGATCTCTAGGGAAAGGGGAGAAAAATAAAAGTACTTTCTGCAGTAGAAACCCGTTGTCCATTGCAGTGAACACACTACACAATGTGTCCATTTCTTCAAGCACTTGTGGATACATCTTATCCTTCAGTCTTCTAAGACTGAGATGGCCGTAATACTTATTTGATGCTGGGAGTCCAAAGATGAAAATTTTGCAGCAGAAAGAGAGTGTATGTGAGGCAGAATGTTTGGAGGTTCACAAGAACAATACTGTACAAAATGAATGGAGTAGCAGTTATTCATGCTAACATGAGGACAACAGCCTGATATACTACTTTATGGGGAAAATGGCCAGGACAATGTAACTTTCTCCTAAAACCCCCTCCCAAGCTTGTCCTGTGGCTGTGAACTTAAGACAGCAGTGAAACTCTCAGAGCTCAGACATACAAACATAGGAGACATAGGAGTGCCAAATAGTTAAGTGTCGGTAAAAAGCAAATACCTGGAAAAACTTTTAAGCAAAAACAAAAAAAAAAACAAATCAAAACCAAAACAAATAAACAAACAAATAATTAAAACCAAACCACATTTAAAAACAAACATATAAAAAACAACAACAAAAAAAAACACAACAAAGCAACAAACAAGTTCTTAAAGAAAATCAGAACCACTGTGTGGCTGTTGCTGGGAAGTCCCTCTGCAGATCCTCTTGCCCAAACCTCCTCTTCTAAGCAGAGGTCATGATGAGAGCAGGTGTCTCATGACTGCATACAGTTAGACTCTCTCTTGATAGTTTGCAGATTGCTGATGATGCCCTCTGTCCCTTAGCCAAGGCATTCACAGAGATTGAGAAAAACATTAACCCCAGTATCCATCCTGGGATGTTGCTGTGGTGATGGGCTTTTAGCTGAACTTTGTGCCACTGACCACAGAATGGTTCAGGTTGAAAGGGACACTTAAAGGTTCATGGTTCAAGCCCCCTTCAATGCGAAAGGATACCTTCCAATAAATCATATTGCCCAGAGCCCTGTCCAATGTGATATTGAATGTTCCCAGGGATGAGGCATCTAAAACCTCTCTAGGCAACTTGTGCCAGTGTTTTATCCCCCCTAACATAAAAAAATTTCTTCTTTACTTCTAGTCTGAATTAATCCTTGTTGAGTTTAGAACCATGAACCTATGTC
Organism: Illadopsis cleaveri; assembly: GCA_013399915.1. Taxonomy (NCBI): domain Eukaryota; kingdom Metazoa; phylum Chordata; class Aves; order Passeriformes; family Timaliidae; genus Illadopsis; species Illadopsis cleaveri. The sequence goes on from VXBB01018689.1 coordinate 63,096, forward strand.
CTATCAGTATAGCCCCAACTAAAAAGTCCAGCCCCCTTGTTCTTATAAGCCCATTTAAGTACTGAACGCCATAATAAGGTTATGCTGGAGCCTTCACTTTTCCTGAACAGCCCTAATTCTCCCAGTCCTTCCTCATAGGAGGTGCTCCATCCCTCTGATCATCCCTCTGATCATCCCTGCTCTGGACTCACTCCAGCAGGTCCATGTCCTTCCTGTGCTGGCACACCAGTGCTGGATGCAAGGTTCCAGGTGGGGTCTCACCAGAGCAGAGGGGCAGAATCCCCTCCCTCCCCTGCTGCCCATGCTGCTTTGGATGCAGCTCAGGACATGTTTGGCTTTCTGGACTGGCAGTGCTCATGGCTGAGTCATGTCCAGCTTTCTTATCCAGCAGTACTTACAAGTCCTTTTCCCTTATAGTACTTGAACATGGGAGTCAGCTGTAAGAAACTTCAAGGAAATATTTTTTTGTTTGGTTGGTTTAGTTGTTTGTTTTGTAGTTTTGTTTGTTTTGTGGTTTTCGTTTTGATTTTCTACCTGTAGGCAAATACAAGCCAATGGCTTTTTATTGCTTGTACAAGTACCTGGGACAGTTGTGCTTATATACTGACTGCAAACAGCTTCACCTGCTATGCTGGCTACAAATTTTCCCTCTAAAATTTCAACACATTCCTTGTGTTATTCTATCCACCCTGGCTGATGGTGCTCCCTTCCACAGTGTACTTACATGGTCCTGAGGAAGAGATGAAAACCTGCCACCTTCCTGATTAGAGTTCAGGAGACTCTAAAACCGTGGAGATAATTCTTTCCTTATAGGCCAGGTTAGCCCAAGCAACACTGCTTCATTTTGGCTGGCAGTGACTTACCTGTGGGAGTGGCATGTTGCTGGGACAAGCATCTAGACCCTCACATGCAGGTCAGCTAAGGTGATGAGGCACTGCAGATTGCAGTGCCTGAGGAGTCCTTTGAGTGTAAGAGAATGCCCAAGCGGAAGGTGCTGTGCAGTGAGTAGTGGAAAGGGAGCTGGATTTGGCTTTTGCAAACCAGCCTCATGACTTTTGGGAAGCTGGCTCTGAAGTTCTTTGGCTACAGATTTAAGGACACACAGCAGGCAATAAATCCAGACAAAAAGGGGGTTTAGTCACACTGTCTCCCTCAGGAAGGTCGTTTCTTTCTAACCTTCAGGTACCATGAAGAAAAGGAACTAAGCACCTGTACACAAAAAGATTCCTCATTAAAAAGTCCAACATTATGGAAAGGCTAAGAAAATGCAGGATGAGTTTTTGAGTATTTCAGGCTATTTCAATGGAAATTTTGTTCATTCTGAACCTAATGAAGTTTTATTACCTCCTGTCACATTGCTGTGGTAACCTGGGTTGAGTTGTGAAAAGTCCCTTGCCGCTCCACGAGCATACAGACTGTCATGAACCAATTATCTTGGCTCATGAGAGCTTTCAGATGATCCAAGTG
>VXBB01018689.1:64665-84270 GCA_013399915.1 Illadopsis cleaveri
GGCTGCATCCTTCCCTGTGCTGGGACAGGCCCTTCTCTGCAAAGGTTAAACTCAGCTGAAGCTCCTTCCCTGGGTTTAAAACAGCTTCTCTTTTGGGTGGCTGTGCTTTCACTGCAGTCAAAAGGCACACAGTGGACATGATAGCCTAAAGTTTAGTTAAGATACTTTAGATCTAGACTGACAGTGACTAAGAAGTGACTAATAAAACTTCTTCATGGAAAGGGTTGTCAAGCATTGGAACAGACTGCCCAGGGAAGTGGTTGAGTCACTATCCCTGGAGGTATTTAAAAGCTGTTTAGACGCTTAAGGACATGGTTTAGGGGTGGACTTGGCAGTGTTAGATTGACAGTTGGACTTGATGATCTTAAAGGTCTTTTCCAAACTAAATGACTCTATGATTATATGACCTTGCAATCGTCTGTCAATTTTTGAGATTGACTGCTGGAAAAACAAGCAGTAGAGCAGTGAAGAGATTGCTCTTCATCAGAAAGCATCTCTTGTTCCCAAACAAACTGTGATGATGAAGTAAAGGCCAAGTTGGCCTCAAAATAGGAAGATGAAAGTGTTTGTCAGTATTTTACTGGAAAAGCATATAAAAACTTATAGAAAGAGTGTCTCAGGTGCCAATTTTTGTATCATGCCTGTGACTCCTAATACAGGCTGAGAAAATTCTTTTTTAGGATAAACTTCTTCCAAGGTAGTCCATCCAAATGAATCCTGTATTTAAAAGATAACCATTATTTAAGTCACAGAAATGTTTCTTAAGAAGAAGAAAGTACCATTATCATCTACTTTAAAAAAAAAAAAAAAAGGAAACTAAAAAAGAAGGAAAAAAAAANAGGGGAAGAATTAGCTATTGAGGGGATTTTTTTAAGACTGAAAAAGTAGGAAAAAAAAAAAAAAAAAAGAAGGAAGAACTTCTGAAACCTTTGAAGTCTAGATTCACAACATGAGGCAGTTCCCTAAAATGCAAGTTTATAGCTTGAGGATCAGAAACACAAAAAATCAGTGATAAATCCTGTTCAGCCATGAAAAGATGATTTTAAAAATCTTGAACCATATGTCAATTTGTGTATAAAATAACAAAATATGACCTAGTGTGTTCAAAAGAAGTGCCTAATAATTAGCAAATACAAAAATTTCTAGTCTTGGTAAGAAAGCCAAGTAACTAACAAAGGGAATTTTGAATTAACCCAAAATTTCTAATATATAACAGAATGATGTTAAATATAGGGCCCAAATCCAGTCATTTCAGAAATGTAGATTGGTGTTGAAATGACAAGACACATTCATGGAGACACCATTAAGATTCTGAGTCGTGAAGATTCATGCTGATGCACTGAATATTAGGTAATTCGGTTAAAAGTATTCTTGTTCAACTTGCAGAGATTGGAGATACAATTCCTACTAGAATTTTCTGAGAAAAAATAGAAGACAAACACAAAAAAATTTTAAGGAGTCATGCAGTATTGTATTAACCCAAACTTCTAAGGACTACTTTTTAGATCTGCAAATAGGCAGAGCTACAGGTGTTTCCAAAAGCACATGATTATCCTGCAGTTTGTTTCTAGTAGCTTAACTTTCTGAAAGTAACTTTCTAAGGATAATAAGGGGATATTTTATGGGCATAGTTCATAAAGGTTTTTTGAAGTTAAATTTCACACTGTGTACCAATCAGTACACACAGCAATTTTTTTTCTTTTTCATTACTTTTGTTCAGGTTCAAAATTCCAATGGCTTTCTGGAAGTAAAATTAAAACTAACCTTTGTGCCTCCTCCTCCTACTACTGTGCCTAAAGTAGCTGGATATTTCATAAAAAGCTGCTACATTCAGCCTTTCTCCATTACTTCAGCTCTCAAATGCCACTTGTTAGTCAGATTACTTCACCCTCAAGGAATAGAAAAATCATTGTCTTTTTCCAACACTAGTTGTAAAAAGACATTTTTCAGATCTTTCTAACATGCATGGGAGGAAATGTAGTTCCATGCATATAATATGCAGATGCCCATCAGGAACATTCATAACTTCTGCTCCTGTAGGCCAAATTCCCCTGAATGAATGGGAACCTTTCCACCAAACACAGCGGAAGTGGGATGAGCTCCTAGACCATTGAACTATAAAGATGGGAGGCGCCAAGTGTATTACAGAAATGAACTCTGAAAAAATCACTCAAAATTTCTTATCCCTTCTGTTCTGAGCTATGTTTTAGATCAATCCCATTTTTGATAAATATAAATTGTAAAGGTCCGTTAGTAGATTGCATTTATACCAGCAACATTTGGTATGGAAAAACAGTTTATTTATGACAATATCAATCTGCATAGGACCATGAGCTTTCAAATCTGGTAAAAGTTGTAGAGCTTCAAGAAAATATGTCTTCAGAGGAGTGTTCTATGTTCTTTTTTCATCAGAAACATATAAAAACAAAAACCCATTGAAGGAAAATAAGAGACAACCTATTAGAATGCATCTCCAGCCTCTATACAGTACTCAGGAGCAAAAATTGCTTCCATTTCGCTTATGTTCATTTCTTACTCTGCATGGTATGAGGAAGACATTTCATTTCATCCCAGAGAAAACAAACTCTTCTTGACTGCAGCAACTATACTTTATAATAGTTTGTCATTCTCAACAGTATAATTTTTTCTCATAGAAAACAGAAACAAAAAAAACAGAAAAAAATCCATCAATTCATCTACAGGCATGAAAAATGTAAACATATCCTCAGGACAAATAGAAGTAGGACAATACATCAGGCATTAATGATTTATTTATTTCTGAATAATTCCAATTATTTGTTTTAGTCTATAGATAAAAACAAGAGCTAGAATATTTGTCGTCTCTAAGAGAACACAAAATAATATTGTAAAGAGATGACAGAAGAACAATGCATAAAATGCTCATGTAAAACATCATGTACAAATATTCATTGCTCTTAAGGTGAAATACCTGCCCTGTCTCAGTCTAAATAATATATCCAAACCAGCACCAAACAATTATACAGAAATCTGATTGGAACTCTGTCATGAAAGACCAATTTTTTTTCCATACCATGCAGGTGATTACTTATGACATGTTCAATAAAAACAGGTGAGGTAAATCTCAAAATCTTTTTTACATCCTTGTGCCTAGATTTATATGGTCTCACAAGGAGAAAAGGAGAGGAGAACGAGCTCTTTTTCATGCACACTGACTCGTAGCACCTTTGGACTGATCAACTAAGGATATTAAGCCATCCAGAAAAGTATTTCAAAGCTTATGTTTAACAAACTCAGTATGCCTCATTTGTCAAGGCATCATGCTATCACAGAAAAAATGCAACACTGTCCATTAAGATCACACTTTGAGCGTTGTCCAATCATTTCCGAAAACATGGGCACTCTTCTCAAATGGAATACTTTAGCTCGCTTGTGTTTAACAACTTTGTATATTTTATTAAGCCCCTTAAAATTTGCCTCTTTGACAGTTTAGATAACAGTAATGGCTTTCTCCTGAGGTTTACTTCAGGTGTTGTAGACAGAGCCCATTTCAGACTGATGGCCTGTGTAACACAGTCTTTTGGCCAGTAAGGTGTGCAAAACAGAGGTTCTTAAAATTTGCAAACCTTGATTACAGAGCTCTGCATTAGTGGTATTTATGAAGACACCTAACGGGCATCTGGACTTCATTTGTTTTCAGAAATGTACTTACATGCTTTACAAATTTCCCTGTAAGATTTGAACAACTACTTACAAGAACAACAAAATCCTATTTATTCCTTCTTTCCTCAGAAAAAGGAATTTTATATCATCTTCACACTGACACCAACAGCAATATAATCTTTAATCTTTTTGTAAGCACTGGGAAGTTAGGACTGTAAAATACCCCTACACTGTCATATTTTACAGTTCCTGCTGGAGTTAGGTAATGCAAGGGCTGCAAAGGTAGACAAAGGTCAGTCAGAACCCTCTGTAAGACATCCAAGGGAGAGGTGAGTTCTCGTGTGCAGGTAAAACCTGACTGCTGCCCTCAGTATTCCTGAGAAGAACTGTTCTCCTCTTTAGTACTTGTCGTAGACTGTTCTTCCAAGATTTGAGTAGCTCACATGAATTCCAAACACAGATCTGTTTACAGACGTCTTTTCTCCAGTGAACCCTTTCATGTGAACTTCATCTTCCTGTCTATATAGTCTTGATCAACTTCATTAAATATGTTCCTTGATCAAGGAACATATTTAATTNTCGTGGCACTAAACCTTCGGAGGAACTTTACTCAAGTTTGATCCTCCTCATCATTTTCCACAATGAAGACACCAGTGTTATGCTTAAGGCAGATGATGTTGTGTACTTTGACTTTCTACTGCCTTTGAGACAGTCTCTCACAGAACTCTGACCAGCAAACTGGTGAGATATGGACTGGATCAGCGGACCATGCAGTGGGTAGGAACTGCTGGTGACTGGTAGCCAGCAACATCCCTCGGGGATCAAAACTGGCACAGAGATATTTCATGTCTCTATCCATGACCAGGCTCAGATGGTACCTTCTGTCATCAGATTTATGAATGACACCAAATTTTTGAGTGGACAATTCACTAGAGGGAAAGGATACTCTTCAGAGGAATCTGGATAAATGATATACAGGAACCTTGTGAAGTCCAACAGGAGAAAACTCAGTCTTGTTCTTGATGGAATAACCCAATGGAACAATACAGGCCAGGGTTGACCGTCAGAAAAGCAATTCTACTGAGAAAGATTCTAGTATTCTTGTGAACAGCAAGTCAAACATGAACCAGCAGTGTGACTTTGCAGCAAAGAGGGCCAGCTGCATTCAGACCTACTTTGGTACTCATGTAACTGTCAGGTCCAGTGGAGTTCTTTTGCACTTGCAATACTGCATTTAGTGTTGTGTCTATTTCTGGTCACTGCAAAAAGGACACTGACAGACTGGAGTGAATCCACTGGAGGCCACAAAGACAGTCAGCATTTCGAATACATGGAGTACAAGAAAAGGCCCTAGAAGCAGGAACAGTTCATCTTGGAATGGAGAAGGGAAAGGAGACACAGTTCTGTTCACTACAACTGTGTGATCAGAAGTTATACAGGGGATAAAACCAGACTCTTCTCAACCATGTACTGCAAAAGGACAAGAAGAAATGGACACAAANATTAAATATTTCCTATTTCTTAAATACCTTTAAACACCTTTAAACTTCTCCTGTAAACTGCTCATTTTTTGTTAATATCGTAAGATTTCTTAAAATAGTGAGTTCTTGTATTTTGTCTGCTTATCACTCCAGCAAATGCTCCACTTTGCAGTGGACAATGCAGTTATGGAGGCTCCACTCAGTGAGTTACTACTTACCTGACCAACCAATTTATTTAATTTTAATTATCCTATTTTTTGTCCCAGGTGATTCTCATGCTCTTCCAGGAGATCTTGTGAGCCACTATGAGCCCTGCTCCCCAAAGCACTCATGTCCTCCAAAGAATCATTTTGGATGCTTCTGTCAAGCCACTATGACTTCAAACTGTGATTTCTTCAACTACAAAGTTTATTTAAACAAACCTTCCACCTTTTTCGTGGCACTAAACCTTCGGAGGAACTTTACTCAAGTTTGATCCTCCTCATCATTTTCCACAATGAAGACACCAGTGTTATGCTTAAGGCAGATGATGTTGTGTACTTTGACTTTCTACTGCCTTTGAGACAGTCTCTCACAGAACTCTGACCAGCAAACTGGTGAGATATGGACTGGATCNGTCCAGTGGAGTTCTTTTGCACTTGCAATACTGCATTTAGTGTTGTGTCTATTTCTGGTCACTGCAAAAAGGACACTGACAGACTGGAGTGAATCCACTGGAGGCCACAAAGACAGTCAGCATTTCGAATACATGGAGTACAAGAAAAGGCCCTAGAAGCAGGAACAGTTCATCTTGGAATGGAGAAGGGAAAGGAGACACAGTTCTGTTCACTACAACTGTGTGATCAGAAGTTATACAGGGGATAAAACCAGACTCTTCTCAACCATGTACTGCAAAAGGACAAGAAGAAATGGACACAAATGAGAAGACAGGAAATTCTTATTAGTTGCCATGAAAGTAGCTAAATACTGACACAGATTGCCCAGGAATGTTGTCAGATTTTCATCCTTAGAGGAGGTCAAGATTTAATTGGGCATAGCCCTGAGAAATCTGATCCAATTAAACCTGCTGGATTTAGGCAGTTTTTGGGCAGAACAGTTCATCTCTCCAAATATATCTTAAATTCAGTTTACAGCTTGTACAATAGTCCTTCTAACAGAGGATACAAAACAAAGCAAAACAAATCCCTCATGCCAGTTAGGACTTCATATTATGAGTGTTCTTTCAGACTATTAGGGGGACTCACAGTACACTGAAGCACCGAAAACATATTTCTCAATAAAAATTTAAGGAGGTAATTTAAGGAGGTATTACAATCCACACGTGGTTTCCAAAGCATTCCAAATGGCAAAATAAAGTATGTCCTAGAGATCATGGCTCTTGTGTACAAACTAGATACATACAAACCCTAGAGCACCATACCAGTCCAGCCACCCAGACTGGGACTCATCTATCTGCACCTGCCCTTATACATTCCTGGGAAACTTCTTCCAGATGAAGGAATACGCTTTGTTGAAAAAGCTAATAATGGAAAGATTTTTACCTTCAAGATGAATCCTTCACAGTCCTATTGGGTCATGCTGGGGCTCCAGCAAGGTAAGGAGTGGCGTAGCTCTGCATCCTAAGGCAGCCCTGCCTAAACAAAGCACTAGGGTGCTCCTACTTACTTTGCTGTGGATTGCCTTCGTGCAGAAATTTGTGTGAGGCTCCAACATGAGATAACCAGCATCTGAGTGGAAATGCCACTTAGCAGTGCTTTTACCATGGAGTCTCAAATTGCCATTCAGTTCTGGAGATTTCCTGTTTCCCTTGCAGATCCCCTTCCAGGTGACCAGGCCCACCCAGTGCTCTCTTAAATGTTGCCACATTAATGCCCCTCTTCTCACCCCACTGTATGAGAGAGGAAATAGCTCAAGAGAGGATCCTTATGTTGTTTTCCCTGGGCTACACCCATGAGGGCACTGCCTGGCATGTGCAGCACCCAGTACCTGCTGAGCATTTCTGCAGATCTGTGGAGGCACAGGTCTGATACCATTTGTAACTGCAGAGTGTGGTGCCTGCCAGCCCTTTCCACCCAACATCCCCTCAGTCATCTGAAGCGTTAATGTGGTACTAGGCAATGGATCTCAGATTAATTCCCAGGTGTTCATGTCTGACAGCAGAGCATCCACAGGTGAAAGCTAAGGCTTAATGCATTGGCCAGTCCTGCCCTCCACTTTACTAACTTGCTTCTCCCATGAACTCCAGTGTTAACAAAGTTCAACTAAGGAGGCAGCAGTGAAACCTACAGCATTTTCCTGCTTGCATGAGTACAGGATAATTTAGAAGTTGTGAATTTTAGAAGTCATAGAACCTTTACTAAAAATCACAATATCTGTAAATAATATCTTCATCCAAGAATCCCCTGAATGTAGGCCTTGTTCACTAAAATGACAAAACAAATACAAGTTTTTCTTCATTCTGAATTGTCATTTAAGATTTATATGATTCTGCCTGCTTGTGTGACCTTCTTAATAAACAGGGAGGTCCTCCTCTTCCACTCATAAATTATCCATCAGATGTTTTAACTATTCAGTAATTCTAATATGTGAATGATAAAATAATAATGCTTTGAATAATAATGATAACCAAGCATGAATAACAAAATCTTTTTCTGAATACTTTGGGGAGCAATCCCTGCCCTAAGTACAAACTTTTTAATTTTGTGATTTTCTATAGACAAACTTATGGCTAAAACAATCTTGTATTTAGATGTCAGAGAATACAGAGGTAGAAGCCATCATGAAGGTGAAAGAGACTAAATTAATCCATCATATCAACTTTTGCCAGATTTCTTCTAATCGATCATGGAACTGTGGAGGATCAATAAAGAATAAATTAAAAAAACCCCAAAATACAGAGGAATTACACCAGATACACTTGCTATTATTTAAAAGTTGCGATCTATATCAATAGAAATTATACTGTTAAAGTCACTGTAAAATTCTTGTATTTGGGGTCTAATTCGACCTACAGTCAGAGCTGTCACTTCAGCAATATTACTGTGATGTGTCCTGAGATAGAGGTGGGCTGAAGTCTTTCAGTTGTCTTTTATTTCCACTTCATGACTCAAGGATAAATGATAATGATTCATGTTGTGATTTCTATTCATGTAAGAAATAATTTGAAGCTTATTGGTTTTCTTCTTTGTGATTTTATTCCAGAAATTTAGGGGTGAGGTTCAGATACACCTATTTCAGTATATGAAATGACAAATCAAAAATCTCTTTTAAATACCTGATAGCTTTCTTTTTCTTCTTTGGAGAGCTCAGATTCAAAATTTCCCCACATATTGTTCTTAAAACACGTTCATACTTCAAAAGAATGTTTCAGACAGGAAAGTTAAAAGAAAATTTACAGTGTATTTGTTATATTCACTCCTCCTAGAAACTCTTGATAGAGTTCTTATTTTTGCCCTTGTTTCTTATGTTTTCAAATGGAATAATTTATTAGCAGATTTGTCATCATTGTAAAACAAGCAGACACAGCCTGAGAAAAGAAGTTATAACTTCTGTTGAGAAAAGTTAGGTGCTGAAAACCCTTCTGATTTTTGTATTTATGGGAAACTACGTCCAAATAATATCCTAAGTTTCTTCAGAACCTTTCTAAGGAAGACGAATCTGTGAGAAAATAATGCTGTTAGGGCTAATTCAATAGTGGTATAGCAGAACTGTCAACATGAGAATGACGACATAATGCATGAAAATTATTCCTGCAATACAGGGGAAAATTGATTAATGGATAGAAAATGGAAAATTTTCAGTAGGCTAAAGCAGCATTAGCTATTCTTGCAGTATTGTGTGAGGAGTCAGTAGGAAAAGCGCTTAGCTTTCTCTAGCAACAGTTTTAGACCTTTTCCAGTGCAATGGCCTTACTCCGATCTCTGGTGATAAGGTGACCCTCTGAGCAGAATCTTTGAGTGCCACTTGGCAGATGGTCCTTGCTGTTCATCAATGGAGAATCCTTGCTGAATCCTGTTTCACAGATCTTCTTTTGCTATTCTCCTCTCAGGGTTTGGGATTGGGGTGTTTTGGTTTGGTTTTGTCTTCCCACTGTTGAGATTTTTAACTCAGTTTTTCAGCAGAGATATTTCAGCAGATTTTTTTTTTCAGCATGACATTTCAATGTTACCTGTGGCACTCGCTTCATGCTATTCAGCACATCCACAGACATCAAAACTGTGAATTCTTCCAGGGTGCCCATGTCAAAGCAAGGGCACACTCCTCCATACCAGGTATGCTCCGGGATGGGAAACTGAACAATGCTTCATTGCCCACTGCCAAGAAACAGCAGAGGAAGGAATAAGGCACAGCAGGCATGGCAGAAATAACAGACAGGAACACACATGTTAGCAAATAAACATTGGAAGAGATGATGATAAATGCCTGGAGATGAACAGGTCTTGCTCCCAGCCTGTTTCTGCCAGGGACAAACTCAAAGTGTGACTCCAGATTGGATTAAAAAGAAAGAAAGATTTCTATGCAAACCAGGAAAATCCATGGAATGAAATCCAGCTTCTAACTAACTTCAGGAATACCTCACGCTCTGGAAGACCTTGCACTGGAAGCTGGGAACTATGCTACGAAAGTTCAGAACTTTTCAGCGCTGTGCTCCTCCAAATCTGTTTTAGGTTTCCCATTTCCATCCTAAAATGAGCAGTGTGGGACAGAGAACAAAAGTTGGATGGACTGGGGCAAGGAATACAAAATGTTGTTTCCTTCTCAACACACAGTCCCAGAACACCAGCACATGATTACATTAAGTGTTTTAGTTTCCACTGAACTGGAGGAACCACAAAAATAAGGTACCCTGGGTCCTTCCCAGAACCATCTATACTTATCTTGCACCGGATTCTCACAAAAGCTAGCCTGAGAAGCCCACAAGGGCCTGAAGCAATAAAGAACACAAAAGCACAAGACTTTCCTCTCAGGCTGCCAATGAGGCTCCAAAAAGACAAATACCACCTCACTTCACTGTATATGGAGATGCTAAAGAAGCTAGAATGGAATATTTTCTCAGTCAGCCAGAAGGGAAAAAAGTACCCACTCATTTGTACATTCAGTGCAAACATTATTTCTAACTGAAGAATAAACATATGTACCATAATGGGGCACCCCACCATGAGACGTGACCACAAGCATAGAAAGACAGCAAGCATGGTGTGACATTTTTCCAGTAACTTCCTAAGCCAGAGATAGTCAGCTGTTGTATAGCCTGCAGCAGAACTTTCTCCTATGACTTTATCCATCTGTTTTATACAACTGTATAGAATTTGGGTGGAGGTGCTTAGAGTGATGGTCCTGAGCCACTATTAGTGTTACTGCCTGCCCTCTAGCCTGTGGATGAGAAGTGAATTTCCTCTTCTCTTTGCTTCATGCCATTTATCATTTCATAGACCTTTGTGCATTTTCCAGGTTTTCTACTCTGAAGAAGTCAAGTTAGTAGATGCAGTTGCTTCCTACATCTATCCCACCACCTTCTATACCTTTAAGCCTTTACTGTTACTGTAAGTTAATAGTAATAATCCATGGTGTGAGATTTTAAAAAAATAAATACTGTATTCTGCACCTGGTACAGAGTAAATCTGAACAGAAGTAAAAATTCAGAGAAGAGTGGCAGGAAAGCAGCCCTGAAAAAAGAGACCCGTGGGGGCTGACTGACAGCAGGCTCAGCAATACGAGTCAGCAGTGGGCCCTGGCAGGCAAGTGAGCAAACCACATCCTAAGGTGAGTATCAGCAGCCGGTCAAAAGAGTTGATTATCCTGCTGTATTCAGTGTGGGTCCACCCTCACTTCCAGTGCTGTGTTAAGATCTGGGCTGCAGAGTTTAAGACGGATGCAAAGATCTTCGAATGCACCCAGAGGAGGTCAAGAGAAGTGGTGAAAAGGCTGGAAGGCATGTCCTGCCAGGTGCAGATACAAACTCTGGCTTGCCTAATTTGGAGAGCAGAAAGCTGAGGGGTGACTTCATTGCCCCCTACAGCTTTCTGAGGATGGAAAAGGAGAGGGAAGTGCTGATGTCTTCTCTTTGATACCCAGTGATAGGTCACATGGAAATGGTTCAAATTTGCATCATGGGAGGTTCAGACACAACCTCAGGAACCACTTCTTTACCAAGACAGTGGTCAACATACTAACAGGCTTCCTGGAAAGGTCAGTGTTCCATGCCTGTCAGTGTTTAAGAGGTATTTGAAAAACGCTTCTAATAACATGTTTTAACTTCCAGTCAGCTTGGATTGGTCAGGCAGGGGGACTAGTTAAGCACTGTAGGTCCTTCCACTGAATTATTCTATTATATCTCTGATTACAACTGTGCATGGTGGGTACAAACTGCATGGAATTGTGCACTGAAATAATGGTGTATTTAGTTTAGTCTTCTAGTCTCTTCCTAGTATTACCTAGTGCTATGTTCTGTGTCCTTGTTTGCTTATTACTGCTGTGCATTGAGCTGACATTTACATAGCCCCTCTGTAACACGGGAATCTCATTCCTCTTTAAAAACAGTCAGTCCAGAGTCCTCTATGTATAAAGCCAGGAATCTTTCTCCCATGTGTTTTTCTTTACATCTGCCTACACAAAATTTCAGCTGCCTGTTTATGCTTCATTCAGTCTCATGAGATCCTTCTTTGATACAGTCCCAACCTCTAAAACTCTGAATAAGGTTAGCAATATCAGCAAACTTTTCTCCTCACTAATCATTTCCTTTGTCCAAAGTGTGATAAATACGTTCAACAACACAAACATTGTCTGATTCCACTGGTGACTTAATTCTAGACTGAAATCCCCAAGTTTATCCCTTATTCTTCTCCTCCACTCTCTAGTTTAGATGCTTAGATCCATAGAACATGCTTTAGATCCATAGAACATGTTGGGAAAGATTATCATTTCGGCTATAAAACTTGCAACTACCCTATTGACTTACATATTTGGTTTTGCTGCTTCCTGCAAATTATATGAAAGCAAAGAAAGGCCCAGATCTAGTCACTAGTTAGGATGGTGGTTGGGTTAGTAGTAACTCAGGTTAAAATAATGGCAAATTTCACAACTACAGCTCCGGCAGTTGAAGTAAATGTTGTCACTTTATGTTGTCCTCTATAAAACATTCACTATTACTAAAGGATTCTTAATGCCTGAGCTGGCAGAATTGCTGCAGTCACTTAAATGAACAACATGCATTTTTCTATATAAAAATAACCTGGCCTTTTTTTTTTTTTTTTTCCAAAATTAAATGCCAGAGTTGCATACAAATGCCTAAATAAAAATCATTAGATTTCATCTCATGTGCCTCCCACCATAAAGCAGAAAACTCATCTGCATAAAATTGCAGAGGTCTGCTCAAGAAAGCATAGCAATCATGTAAGTACATTTCAAAGTAGAGTTTGACAAATAGTTCAGCCACTTATAAGATTGGCTGTCCATGACACTTAGTAACACTTCTGTCACTAATATCTTGTGTGTTTATATTCACACAGAGATGCAATTTTCTTGCATGAACTTAGACTCTTCCCTAGGACTAAGACTTCTAGAAAAGATAAACCCAGAAGAAAAAATAGGAAAAAAAAGAAAAGGCACCACACCCCAACCTCTGACAAAACAAGCACAGAAGAAAAAAAAAACAAACTTGTGTCTGAACGTTTACATGGTACCCAGATATGTACTTTGCTTTGTCCATTATACTGGCTAATTTAGTAAAACTTAGTATTCACACACAAAATCTTGCCTAGTGCCCTCAGACCATCACAGCTACAACAATACTAGGGAGACACAAACTGACCACCACTGTTCCTAGTCCAGTGACATGGAATATCACTATTCATGTGATAGGCAGCCTCCTACTTTCCTCAGAAGTAGGACCTGATAAGTCTGTAGTAAGTTCAAAGAACAATTGTACTGTTAGAAACCGACTGACACTATTTGAAACTCTTTGTTAAACCAACCAAGATCAGCTTGATTACTGTATTGGCAAATACCATCTCCAATGAGCACAGTAAAACATCCCTCTAGGAAATCTGTGCCACTAGTTGTGCTGAACTCTGGTCAGACTCACTTTAACTATCAAGGCTTTTTGAAGCATTAGTTTACTATCCAGTCAGTATGTATCTGTACCAATTTCCCGGATTACTGGCACCAAGAATATAACACAACAACCAGTTCTATTAAGAAAACTTCCAAAATTGAAGGAGGTGACCTTTTCTTCTTATGGGACACCACAATATAGCCTCCATCAGCAACATCACTTCTCACCACTCTGCACCTGACCTCTTCCTGCTCACCTCCCCGGACAACCCTCATCAGGACACTGTCATTCCAGATAGTCTTCTGACACCGGTGGCCTGGCTTTGCACAGCTGGGGTTGGGCTCACAGCCAACACAACCTAATGAAAACCAGATTTGCCAGAGATTGGCATCTCTCCTGAATTTCATATACCACCTGAAAAAGCCTGTTAACAAACTGATTTCACAGTGTCCTGGTCCTTCCCCAGTGCATTTTGCACCCTAGTTTTCTCATACCAGTAGAGACAAACAGCCACTTTCCACTGTAATTGTTTTAATTAACAAGGGAGTACTCAGTTGGTTAGACACCAGAAGGATGCCACTGCACAGCAGCAGCCCTTCTTTCCTATACTCTGTGCTCCAGAGTGCCTGCAGCACACCAATGATTTTCATACCAACACATTCCACAAGCATTAATGTGGTGTGGACATCAACATCCCACATGCACAGTGACTACAGGATGGAGTCCTGGCTTCTCATCTCCAGTCTGTGTTCCCCTGCACAGAGCAGTATTTCAGTCAGGGTGCCCAGACTCAGAACAGTTATTCCCAAGCCCTGTAATCAGCATCAAAACATGATCTTCATCTTTGCATCCCTTAACTTCATTGCAAATCTACAGGTGGCAGATTTTTTTCCCACATGTCTGAAAAAAACTGAGGTCTATAGCCTCAAAAACTACTGTGCAGCACAAGTGAAAGTGACTGATAGGACACACACTAAAATAAACTGCACAAGGGCCTCATCTAGGAGAAATCTAATTGATTTTACAATGACTTAGTAATTCAAAGACTGACACAGATTTATTCTTTTCCTGTCACTTATTTCCCATAGGTCTTTGGACATACAACTTTTCTAGCTGTCACACTGGTGAAATGGATGATATTTAAAAGCCCAAGTACTCAGGTTGCTCTAGCACACAAAGACAAGTTTCTGGTGGTGTTCCATACTGATGGCAGCATACAGAAACTCTGAAACAAAAGAGTGTGATGTTACAGTGTCTTGGATCTGACTGGTATGGGGTTATTTTTCCCCATAGTGGCCCTCACAGAACTTTGCTTTGTACTGGTAGTTAGGAAGGTGTTGGTAACACACCAATGCTTTGTCTGCTGCTGAGCAGCAGTACAGCACCACCCCTAAAGGCCAGTGGGCTTGGGTGACCCAAACTGACCAAAGGCATATTCCAGACCATCATACTACACCTGCTCAAGCAACAAAAGGTAAGAGGAAGGATGGCCGGAGGCATTTATTATTCAGTTTGTCTTCTGGAGCCACCGCTCTGTGTACCAAAGTCTTACCTTTGACAAATTGGCTGGACATCACCTGTTGATGGGACAGAGAGAATAAATCTTCTATTTTCCCTTGCTTCCTTTGCAGACTTCACAGACTTTGGTTTTGCTTCATTAAATTATGTTTATATTGACCCATAAGATTTTCTGTTTTACTTTTTTCCCCCATACCTTGCTGAGGACAGGAGTGATAAAATGGCTTGTTGGGCACCTTGTGTCCAGCCTAGGCCAACCTACCACATACAGAAATTACTGCAATCACTGAGAAGGGGATCCCAGATCCCAAACCAATGTTCCTTATCCCCTTCTTCCAGTAAAATAAATGGAGAAAGCATAACCACTCCTCACCCCTACATTACAGAAAATTAGACTTGGTAGGGCAGTGAGGACAAGGAAAGCTAACATAAATGCAGCTGTCAGTCTGTATAAAAGCTATCAAAGAACAGAAAATTCTGCAGTGCCAGACATCTATGTGGTCCTTGTTACCTGGGAAGATCATTCATACTGCTCTTGAAGTGTGTCAAAAATTGGTCTCTGTTTTGTAGGTCTCGAAGAAAATAGAGAATGCAAAAAGTGGCTGGAGTGGGCAACCGGTCTGTCTGTGTCTTCTTCCCTACACCCACCAGGACCATTTCACTCTTCAGGCAAATTTAGCCAAAGCTTTCCCCACAGGCATCATATTCCTCATGGATCTTATGTGAACTCTCTCATAAACCTCTCCTGAGGTGCTACAAATAACAGCCTGTATTCCCAACTCTGAAAATGCTCTTCATGCATTTAAGACTGGTCTTAAGACTGCTGGTTTTATCCTCACATCCCTTCTTTTCACACATAAAAAGGCACACCTATGGGGTTTTTTTGTCCCTGCCAGCTGCTTTATGACAAGGTCAGAGAAATTTTTCCCAGTTTTTACTCATAGAGGGGTCTGCCCATAACAATGAGTGCCAGTTGTTTGCTGGAACCATGAGAAGTTTCCAATATGAACATTATCCTAGTTTGAAAATTAAGTTCATCACTTAAAAAAAAAAAAAAGAAATGAAGTGGAATATAATTGTAAAGTTCCAGACAGAGAAAATAAGTTGGGTTCATGATTTTATGTCTTTACAAGGGCTTCACAAAAACACAGGTGAGATTATCTATTCTCCTGCACCTACAGCCTTTGCTTAGAGGGTCAGGCATTATCGCAGCATGAAATTCCACCAAAAGCCCCACCGTCCAAAAGCACACATACCTTTTCAATACTCAGACTTTTCTGTTTGAAACATGTTTCCCCCTGAACTTTCATGATGTTATTTCCCAAAGGGAGACAAAAACCAGTATGGCTGACTCCCCAGAGTAGCACAAATACACAGCCAAGTGTTACCGGCTTGGGATTGTATTGCAAAGGCTATAAACAGTGCCCTTCTACTCCAATTGGAGTCAGTAGGTTGGCATCCCACTGAATTCCCAAAAGCTCATGTCCCCATTCATTTCGTGCAAGAGAGACTCAGAGTGAAGTTGTTGAATAACAAACCTGCCCTACTCACCCACTTCATGGCCTTAATGGAGTAGGTGAAGAAAAACAGACTGACGAGTGTGGACACAAAAATACACACCGGAGATGTAATGCCATAAACCAAGCTGGCAACAAAAAAGCATCACAAATAGGCAAACCAGGAGGGCTGCCATCCTGATTTCTTTCAATGGCTCTGAAAGCTGTGCTTTGTTAACCACTATGAAACCAAATCCTGCAGTCCCTGCTCAGCTTTTGTGGAAGCGAGCCTCCCATTGACGTCAAAGAACACATTACCTCATAAAGGACTGTAGGGCGACTTGCAGATACATCGCTCATTATTCACTGTGACTGCATGCTTTGTGTAGAAGTAATGCATCTTCATTCTCCCTTCATGGTCTGCTGTGGAAATTAAGAACAGTCTCCAGTGATGCTAGCACATCTGCAAAATCAGTCCAGAGGTCGGACTGCTGCACACTGCTATGCTATGTTATAGAGACACTTACAAAAACACACTGTTTATCCTCGGATGTAGAGAGAACACATTTGATTTCCACTTACTGTGACAATTTTTCTTGTATGTTCAATAAGGATTCCTGCAGATTCCAAAAACTGTCCTAAAGTGGGCAGCAGGCTCTGCTCAGTCCAGTCAGCACGGGATGACTAGAGTGACTCTAGGTTGCAGATTTCTGTCCTTTTCCTTCTGCCAGCTGATGAGGCAGGCTCAATGTGTTGCGTACATGCTCTACAGCTCTGCAGTTCACAGGAAACATTAAGGAACAAGCACCCACAGGGTGTCTGCAGGAGGTATGCCTTCCATGCAGTATCCTTCTGCTGATGTGAGAACAGCTGCCAGAGAAGGGAGGCAGGAAGCAAGAGGGGAAATAACCTTGGATCCAATGAAAACATGATGTTTAGTGCAAAAGAGTAACTGCATGCCAGATCAGTGAATTATTTGTCAGCAGAGTCAACTTGTCAACTACAAGAAGCCACACAGGAAAGATATTTCATGTACCAGATCAAGTGCTGGATCAAATAAATAGAGACCATATGAAAATAATCTGTATCCAGTTGGATGTGCCAGCAGGGCTAACACAATATTCAAGAATAAACTAGAATACATGGCAAAAACGAAGATGGGGCTAGGGTTAGGTATAAGCAAAACCACACAAGTTTTTCGATAATATTTGGTCAGCTGTTTATACATTAATCTGTCTCTTAGCAAAGAAACGGATTTAAAACAGCCAGTAAGTTATTACTGAATAAAAGCAAGAATGTCAGAATCTAGCTTGAAATTGCCCTCATTAGAGATAAGAAACACATTTTACATCATCATGGGTTAATATTTCAGCATTCGTGTCACAGACCATTCAGTAGTAATTACTAAAATAAATAGGTGAGGATTGATTGGATATTCCATTTAGATTTACCATTTGTAACTTGCTCTTACTGTCGACTTTCTCTGTCTGGCTAGAATTTGCACTCATACAGCTGTAATCAGCCACTGCATCCAGTTGTCTGTCATTGTACTTGGTTTGGTGATTCAGGTCAGCTTGCCTTCTGCACCATCATTTTATTGTACACAAACAGCACCCTGGTGGGCCATTGGGTCCAGTGCTGAAATCCAAGATCCTTGCACACCATCATGCCTCTATGTGCATAGGCATTTCTGGGGAAATTATAGTCCAGGTGAAAATGTTCTGCAGACTACTTTCTTTCTGCCCATCTGCTCTACACCATGTTGACATGCAAACCCATTATAGAGTGACAAGGTGTAGCTACTGCATTCAGACAACTGAACTAAGGTACACATCACCACATTCTCTGCTAATTATTATCCAAGCATAAAAATAAATGCAAATCTGACTTCTCCTTCCACATTTTAAAAGAGCCTTCTTAAATTCAGCAAGTGCATTTTCTCCTGGAAAAGCCGAGATTGATGTGGAGCTCTGTAGGAATCAAGGAAAGCAGGAGGAAAGGTGAGGAAAGCACCCCTTCACACAACAGCGTATTTCAGCCCTTTCCTTCAAACTCTTTAATCTGAAAGGTGGGTCCACTGGCTGTTTCACAACTGGCTCTGGTTGGCAGCTACATTCCTGGTTATGTTGGTGATTTCATATACCTCCCTGATATATGCCCCCTGACAGCCTTTCCTTCTGCTTCAAGGGAACTAAAACTTAGCAAGCTACAAGTTTCACTGGTATGTTTCTATGATTTTCCCTGCTGGTCCCCAAAATTAATTATCTTTGAAAAGCCTCTGCCAATGAATAAAAATAATTGGTCTAACTCTTTTATCTTTGCAGCAGCCTTTTTTAAGTATGAGTAAACACAGTTGTCTTTTCCCTGACTGAGCCATCTGACTGTCAAGTTCTTTTCTTATTTCACAAACTCCTCTCATTTTCACAGCACCCCTCTGTGCACCTCTCTGTAGTGAATGGGGACCTGAGAACTGCACTGAGGGTTGTCCTGTGGCAGGTTTGTTTGTTTCACTCTTTGCTGTCCCTTCAGTGCACCCTGATTTTCCTTTTGCCTTCTGGGCAGTAACATCCTGAGTTTGCCCATACTTATCTTCTGGAGGTGCACCCACTGGCACAGATCCTTACTACTGCCTACATTTCCCATTACCTGGGCCTGATCTGAAAGATACTGCCGTTTGCCTTCCCTTCTTTCAAGACCTCATCTGTTTTTGCATGCAGAGTAGGGAGTCACCAAAGGTAGGGCAGAATAGGAAGCAGACTTCCACATTTTTCTAATAGTTCCCAAATTGAAAAAAAAATTAACACTATCTGCAGCTGAGAGTCCAGGATAGCCATCAAATTGCTCTTCCATTACTGACCCTGCTGCACCATGTCCAGACTTACTACTCTCTTTGACCAGCAGCAGCTTCTGAGTTTCCTGAGCTTTATGAGACTTACATTAGATACTAAATTAGGTGTCTGTCACTGTCAGTGGCAACATTTCTTACCTAAACTGCCTGCTTTTCCCTACTTCATCTCCCCTCTTCATCCTTAACTCCCCTTAGTGCAGTTTTTTCCTCTTTTTTTTATATCCCTTATTTCAGGGTTATACTTCTCATTTCAGTTCCTAATCCCACATGTATGTCTCCCTGAAGACAAAATCTGAGATTGAAAAGGTATACTTCACTCATGTAGATGCCTTTCCCTGGACACTGCCCAGCACAGTAGCTGTGAACTGATGTGCTGGATGTTCCCCAAACTGCGACACAAGTGATGCAGTCCAGGCAAAAAGTCCTGGCAGTATTCCTGAATATTTGTAGTGGCCTCCAAATGGGCAGAATACCCCCTGCAAGTTAAGCACATTCATCAGTCAGAGGGTGCAACAGTGACTGGCATGATGGTGTCTATGTGAATGAGTAAAATTTAAAAAAAAAAAA
>VXBB01018689.1:84278-99547 GCA_013399915.1 Illadopsis cleaveri
GGCATGATGGGTGTTATGTGAATAAGAAAAATTTAAAAAAAAAAAAAAAAAAAAAGTGAACTTCACAGGGTTACTGTGAAGTATATCCTTTTACTGAAAGGGAAATAAAACTGAAAATGTTTTTGAGGAATGCCTGCTCTGATCCACAGAGTTCTTTGCCCATCCCAGCTTCTGAGGAGAGGCAGTTCTGGAGATGAGATGTCACCACTCTGTACATCATCAATACTGTGGCAGGAAGTCTCTTGCAACACACAGAGAGTAACTGTTAGGTTTTGACATTTGTGTGACTGTGAGATTTCATCTTACAGAAATAGTGACACATCTGTAGAGCCTGTCGATTCTAAATGCTTACAAATGGGCGGAGTATGAGACAAACAACAGAGAAATGATGCTATCTCTTTTATAAACTCTATCTCCATTGCTGGAGTTCACTGGAGAGAAACAAGCACATAGAACATGAGCTATTTAATAAACCACCACAGAGATCTCCCCACCAGGGAACAGAGCAAGGAAAGATACACACACAAAACAGATATTAGCCCTGTTCTTCGCTCATGGCAAATATCTGATACTGCGATAATGGACACACTAACAGGACAGAAATGGACAACCTGCTGTGGAAAACAACACAAGTCTCAAGAATTGCACCCAAGTAAAACCATCAGCAACCCAAAAGCCCCCATATAACCTTTTTGAGAGGTAAAAAGAAAAATACATACATAAGCATCCTCTATTTGCCCTGTGGAGCTCATATGCTTCCCTGCAGGAAACTACGTGCGTTCTTCACCCACACACAGATGCTGCTGCATTTCTCACTGTCTCTGAACTGCTGGCCTGCATTTGGTGGAGTGGGAACAAGGCACCCACTAATGGGGGACTACTCTCCAAGCTCCTTGATAGTTTTGCTGGCTCAGTTATTGTGCCATCTTCATCAGTGCTGCAGACTGCAGGTAGTGACTGTCTGTGTGCTGCTAATGCCATGACTTTTTTCCTTTGTTCCCCTTCCTCTTTCCCCGAAGTTACCTGGATGGACACACATCACTTCTGCATGCTTTGCAGCACTGACCCAAGTGGAATGTCAGTATCTGCCAGGTGCAGCATACCAACAGAGGAAGCTGTTGGGTTCTCCACAGCCTTGATGGAACTGGGAGCACAGAGACTTCATTTTAGCAGCTCTATCTGTTGTGGTCCACAAGCACTTCACTATTAGGAAACCCAGACTTGGATGTACTGACAGCAGAGCTCTGCCCAGCCCACCTGGAGACGTGGGAGCAATGATCACTGCAAGCTTCCTCCTCTTCTAGTTGCTGAAGCTGTGGGGACTTGCCAGCATAAAGGTGCATATCCAATAAATTCTGCAACAGATTCCATGCATGAAGCCTCAGATTAGCTCCCCTGGTGAACAGGAACCTCTCTAAAGCATTTAGGGAGACCCAGCTTCAGCCCCTTTAGTGCTGCTTTCCCCTTCATGAATCACAATATCATTCATGAACATGGTCTGGTTCAGGTTTCCTCATATGAATGGGCTCTGTTAAATATTTTTACCTTCTGCCTATGCATGCAGCATGCAAGCACATCCATACTTCATGCACGAACATCAATGCCACCAAAGCAAATTAAAACAATAAATATTGTATGATGAAAAGGCTAATTTCAATAGTTCAATTAGAGTGCATGATGTTGTTCTTGTGCATGACGTTAATCTTGAGTCTTCTTTTTTGAAATCTTTTTTCCTCTCCACTACTTCAAGTGCACAATGTCCCTAACACAGCCACAGGAGAAATTACTTGACTTTTGCAAACTGCATTGCTAATGGGAAAATTGTTTGGGTTTATTGCAACTGGATATATATAAATATTCACTGCTGGAGAAAACTCTTGAAAAAAGTCTCATTTTCAAAGTGTCCTGGGACACAGCAGGGAGCAACAAACAAATTAATTCATTAAAAATTTGACACTGGGAAAATATTTTTTTACATTCATTCCACTGTAACAAAAAATAATAATAATAAAAATATTTATAAGCGTAAATGCAAACCATGCAGGCATTCCCATTTTCATTCCAAGGGAGATAAGGCACAGAAAAAATACAAGCAGAGGCAAAACTCCTTCCCAGCATAGCAGGATGGTTCTTGCAATCAGTATTTTGGAAGAGGAAGAAGGGAAAGGGAGAGGGAAAGGGAGATAGAAAAGGAAAGGGAAAGGGAATATATCATGTATCCAGCAGACCTATTGAAGTAAGTATGTCCAGAGGCCAGGCAGATCAATTCAGGGAGAAAGAATCAAGTTTAGAAGTTTTCACTGAAAAAGATACAGAGATGACTCTGAGCAACTGACCAAATAGACCCAGGAACCAAAGCACAGTGAAATGGACCATGGAATGAAGTAGAGAACAAAGAAGAAAAGGCAAAGATATGTGTAGTTTTAGCTCTATACAGTGGCAAAGATTGAATACACTGACATAATGAAGCAGCTGAAATTTATACAGCTGAAATTTATAAGGATCCATCCTAGTATATTTCAATACACTCTAAATCTGAACTTAAGTTGATGCATTCGATATTTTTAGGGTTTTTTGTAACTTTTAGAAAGTGGAAATTACACCATGTACAAATCAGCGGCTTGGCCCCTGAGATCTGGATGCACAAGCAATATGGCTGTGTTCACATTCTGCATGACTGCAGTCCCTAAAAGCTTCACAGGGATTTTGGAACTCTCTGACTGAAAGTAGCAAAGTGGTGGATTTGGCAAACGGAGTGTGCATGAAGTTTAGCAAATCTAAAAATGTATGGCAATGCACTTGAACAAAAATAGCTCAAACTTTTACATAAGCTGATGTTCTGCAAGTGAACTTTTATGTGCCATCAAGGGAAAGCCCTCTGAGTCACCACACGTAACTCAACACTGTCAGATGCCCTGAAGCAGGTGAAGCAGCTACAGTGTGCACATGTGCTGCAAAGCATCAAAATTATGTGAGACAACTGCGTATTTTCTTTGTGTAACAAAGAGGAGTGTGGGGCCAGTGCTTAGAGACAGTTGCCCATACAGCTTTTCTTTTCATAGATCAAATGGAACTTTTCCAGGAGAACCTGGAGCAGCAGTTAGGGGCAACTTGTCCCAGCCTACCTTTTCAGCTCTTCACATGGAGAGACAATGCACTGAAAACTGCAATAAGCAGGAGCCTCAGCCATCGCTCTGCTCCAAATTTTGTTGCTTTCAGGCTGTCTTTAAAAATATGGTA
This sequence comes from Illadopsis cleaveri, assembly GCA_013399915.1. Taxonomy (NCBI): domain Eukaryota; kingdom Metazoa; phylum Chordata; class Aves; order Passeriformes; family Timaliidae; genus Illadopsis; species Illadopsis cleaveri. The sequence continues at coordinate 87,519 of VXBB01018689.1, forward strand.
GGGAGTGGGGAGGGAAGGGACTGCATTTTTCCCCATCTTTTCTGACAGCCCATATAAGATGGGGAAACGGGTGAGGCTGTGAAAATGCAGTGTACCTTGTGGGATCCCTGTTCTGACATCCAACAATTGCTCAGGTATAGACTTCTTGCTGCACATCATGCCCTGTTCCCCACGCTTGAGTTGTATAGCAGATGAAATGAATGGGTAGGGAGGATTCATATTTTTAAAATTCACACTTAAGTGCTGCACCAGAGGCAAAATCTTGTGCACTCCCTCACTGTTTCCAGAGGGTGCTACGATGAGGTTGAACCTCTTGAAGGTTCCTAGGTGATGGACCATTCCAGAGGCCGAGGACACCCATGGTCAGGAGAATTCGTCTTTCATCTATATCAAGCCCATAGCAGAGCAAAGACTTTTCATTCCTTGAAATATCAAATATAACCAAAAAGTACAGCAGTGTGTCAGCCTCTCAGAAAATCAGGTTAAGGAGGCACCTCAGCAGGAACAGTGCTACCTGAATGACTTATAGCAGACACTTGCCAGTCTGTTATTGGACAATTTTAATAACATCATGTCTATACATTGTCAAGCCACACGTTCCCTAGGAAAGTATCCACACAGACTGAAAGTTTTACCTCAAATCAGTGACTAGTTTTGCCAGTAGACATGACAACAGGATACTCATTTCTTCAATATGGTAGTTTTTGCCACTTACAGTACAGATCCCAGTGCCTCTTCGAGACATTTCTCCAGAGTGAGATTTCAACAGATTAGTATCAACACATCTTCTTGCAGTCAGCCCGCCTTTCAGATGCCATGCCAAGGACAAGGTCAGCATGCAAACTGACCTCTCTTCCCACCAGTGCATGGAACCTTTTAGGCCAGGTGTACCAAGCACTGTGATAAAATCATTTCATTCCCCAAACTTTCCATGAGATATTTATCAACAACTCTAAATTAAATGCCTTTAAAATCTATGAAAACAAAGAAATCTCTTAACTGCCCTCACATACATACCCACACCCACATATAGGCTAATTCTGTTTGTAGTTCAGCAATTTGGATTAAATGTTGCAGGAGGTAACACTGCTACTAACATTGCCAAGCAGCAGGATTTTCTGGGTTTCTGTGTTGGCACTGCACTTGCAGACATCAAGGTTTCACACAGTCCTAACTTTAGAAAGGATACAGCTTCAAGAAGAATAGGCCAGAACTAAGGTTGTTTGAAAACCCCACGCTACAAAATCAATATTTAACACACTGGAGTTCCTAGTGAGTCTTCAGAGACGAGTGTCTGACATTTGAGTTGTCCTGGGTCAATATTAATTGCACATAACTTCTCATCTGCATTTACTGCCATGTTTCCAAAATTAAATTACAAAAACTAAATGAAATCTCTGAGTTTCATAGCTAAATCTGCATGCTAAGTTAATTAACACTGTAATGGAAACCATAAAAAAAACTTCAGGCCTGTCTGATCCAAGGCTCATTAAAATAAGTGACAACTTGATTATAACCTGAAGCAAATTAACAGCCATGCAGCTTTAAAAAATGGGGTAGTGATGAACTGTTTCATACATGTCAAGAAACCATTTTGCATGCAGGCCAATGGAGAAACCTCTTTCTGCCAATGTCAGCATTTCTGGCATCGGTGTGTGTATGCCCTGCTTTTCATCAATGGGACACAGGGCAGACCTTGCAACATACACTAGCAGTCTCACTGCTTCCAGCTCTTCTTTAGGAGGCAGAATGCTAAGAAATGTGTCAGCCAGCATCTAGGGCATCAAGAGGTGGAATCAAGTGATGGGCTGAGCTGCAAAGGAAGATGCCAACTTTACTTCATGGGAGGTGCAGGAGAGTGCTGGACACCAGACAGTGCCACAAGATGCCACAGTATGCTCCTAACACATAAACTGCATCTTGCTCTTATTGCATTTGTCTTTCAATCAAATGTTCTTTATAACTTCTTAATGCATAACCCTTCAGAGCACTTTCCAGCAAGAGCAACAAAAGCAACAAAACTAATAGTAAAAGGAAAAATAGAGAGAGGCAAACCTCAAAAAGAATAAAAGCCAAAATTTTGGCTCAGTGGTTAAAACAGAAAGGTGAAGGCTTGTTCACCATGTATGGCACTTGGGTCTTTGTCAAACATAGTACATACTCATCTAACCAGCTTTGGCAAGGTAAGGAGTTGTAAAATAGGCACTGAGATGCTGTCATGATCAGCAGCTCCCAGAAGCATCATGTGAAAAGCACCAGTGATGCACTATGAGGATCCTGCACTCAGGAGTCCTACAAGCAGCAAGTTAATGATGCAGACAACTGAACAACGAATTATTGGATTCAAAGGCATAGTACCAAAAGGAAAAAGTGAACACCTGGAATATGGATGAGTTTGTATAACCTGAACCTGCAAATGTGGATTTGTTAGTCATAAGCCAGCTTCAAAATACGGCAGGAGAAATGTTGCAAAGCTTAATATGGTTAATTGAAGTTAATTACACCTAATTATGTATGCAACATATTGCAGAAAGTTATCTCAAAACAAGTATGTTTAATAACTACAAACAGCACACATAACAGGGAAAATTGTGATGAAGTTTTAAAGAAAAAACATAATAGATATACTCAAAAGCAAAAGCAGAGAGTGCCAACTGCTGAAGAGCAGCAACGGCTCACACCATTCTTCTGGCAGTGTCTGTGAGGGGCTGCCCTGGACTCCCTTCTCCCCCCACAGTCACTTTCTAGCAGAAACCCACCATCTTCCTCCTTGCAGCTCTACCCCATGGAGAGCACACGGGCCTGACCACCCAGCTGCACCCCAGGCACAAACCCTCACCGCAGACAGGCACTCTGGGATCTGCAGTCCCCACAGGCTAACACAAAATGTCACTGCCGGATCATGCGGCCAAAGCTGCCAAGAAACACTGTCCTGTCTCTGTCAGCAAGTTGCTCCTGCTCTAGGTCACCAAAGGAGATGCAACTGATGACCTAATGGTCGGGTCCAAATGTCCACAAAACCACTGCCTGATGTCCTGCATCCGAAAAACTATGTATTTGAGCACAGCTACCTGGACTGGGACTGCCAAGGAAGCAGGCTCAGAGTTGTTGGGATGAGCTTCAGAGAAGGGAAAAAGTAACAATCAAACCCATCACTGGATGAATTGTTTTACAAAATGGTAATGGTGGGATACAGCAGAGGCTTCTGATTTAGCAAGACCCTTATGCGGTGAAAGGGGAATCAGACCACATCTTCAGTAAAGAATTGGAGGTAGTTGAGTCCTTGCAGGATTTTCATCCCACCTTGCTGGGCTTTGAGAACTTGCCCAAGACAAATAAATTCAACATGTACCCACAAAGATGACAAGGGCCAGAAGATACTTCAGACCCGCCTACAGAGGCCTATGGCATTGTAGTACAGACATCTCCTATATTTAAATGTTTACTCACTGTGATTCCTATAGGAAATGGGTTTCATGCACCTAAAACCATTCTTAGTCTTCCAAAGCAAATTTGGAGTACATGATGGATTCATATCAAGCAGTTTTCCCTAGCTGTCAGCTCCTAGGCTTCAGCCGTGTTTTTCCTAGCCAAGGAAAAATAATTACCTGTGCAGCACTTCAGCTTTGAAACCTGCAGCTTTGTCCAAAGTTTTTTGCCATCAGAGAAGACCACTGCCTACCAAATGATGGAAAAGATAACTCACTTATAACACAGACCCACAATGAAGACAGTAGGATCAGATCTAGGGAAAGAACTGTAATTCTCTGGCACAGCAACTGAAGAAAAAATTACCTTGACAACTGAACGAGGAATTTAAAGAGTCAATAGGCAGGAATGAAAGGATCCAGCAACAGAAATTAAGTTCTAAGTGCAGTGGTAGGTTCTTCCATGCTTTTGAAAATGGAGGCAAGAAGCAAAAGTCTGAAATCATGGCAGTTATGGGAAGACCTTAAAAATTTGTAGACATCAACAGCACATGAGAAGATTAGGCATGCCAAGCATCCTTTACAGCGTTCCTGAGTGTGAAAAAGAATCCTCGACAAAACCGCACCTCAAATTCAAATAGGAATATGCAGCCATGACAGAGGAAAAGAAAGAAAAGGAGAATATGGCTGAAGACGTATAGGACAGCATAGATCTTTAGCTCTGGTCAATGCAGAGAGCAGAAAACAGACAGGCAAGAACGACTTCCTGTAGAGGAATGAGGTACTCCCGTTAGAGGTGAGGTACTGCTTGCACCCAGATAAAGAAAAGGAGAATTAAGCAGAAGGAGCTGTGATGGTCAAGAAGAAAGGAGCAGAAAGCTTAACATGAGAAAGAAGGGCAAAGAGAGGCTCTATGAGGGAACAAACAGTATAGAATAGACAGAAAATTATAACAGAGAGAACTGGAAACCAACCTCCAAACCAGAGAGGGGCAGATTTACATAACAGAGAGGGAGTTCAAAATATCAGAATGGAAAAAATTTAATTACCTTAAGGCACTAATAGAAATTCGGGGGGGGAAACAGTCAAATAAGAGGAAAGGTCATCAGTGCCCCCACCTGGCAGCCCCACAGCTGGGTGAAGGACAAATAATGAGGCGCACTGAGTACAAGTATAGCCTTCTATGGGAAAGACCTGGATAAAAAGCAATCAAAATTCTAGGATAATTGGGCAACGACATTCCACTAGAGATGAGGAAGTTGTAATACCATCATTCAAGGCCTTGGTAAGACCATGAAAGATACAGCATACAGACCTGGTTATGTGCTTAGGGATGAAGTCAAACTGCAGAGTATAAAGAGTTTTTAATACAACAGGGGAAAAAAAATAAAAAGAAAGAAAAAAAGATCTGGCCTGTTTAGCAAAATGAAATCTCAGAGGGAGTACGTTTGCTGTCTATAAATACATCCAGAAAGTAAACATCAGAGAAGGAGAAGAGCCATTTAAGTTAAAGGACAATGTTGGCACAGAACAAATGTGTGCAAGCTGACCACAAAATATACTTAGCACTGGGACAGGTAGTTTCTAATCACCAGAGCTGTCAGGCTCAGCACAGTCTTCCAACAGGCAGGCAAAGAATTCAAGGGAAAAGTGGGAGTTGTTTATGGGTGCCGTGACAGGGACATGATGTGTGCAAGACCAGCAGCCTTATGCACTGTCCCTAATGTCCCAGCATTTGCTAACAATTTCCATCCTTTTTTAACCTTAAAATATTTCCAGTGGTGCTGCAGACTTCAGTAAGTGAGTTTATGTCCCCTGACAAAAGTTTCCCCTTACCAGCCCTTTAAAAGCAGTCTACCAATGTCCCAGGGAATCAAGAAAAGTCCAGTACTACCCCGTGTCCATGCAGAGTCAACTCCCCACAGTAGCTGCTGCTATGGGCAAAAAGGACAGTGTGTCTGCTGCTCACTGACTGCTGCTCCTTCAGCAGCACTGCCCACTTCACTGTCCACTGCTCACCAACCCACACCTACAAGTGTTCTCAACTGGCATTGAAAAGGATGCACTTTGATGGGGATCACTTGCATCCCCTAGGGTTCCCTAAGATACAGAAAGACCAGCCAAGCAGCTGAGATAGGGACTGAGATCTCTGGGAGAAACAGGCTGTGACAGTCAGCTAGGACAGCAGTTTTGTACCAAGCCACAGCAGAAACCACAGCCCAACCACAAAAGCTAAAATATGTAGACATCATTCAGATAACAGCCACACTGAGCCCTCAAGCAGTAGGGAGGTACTTCCTAGGCCATAGGTCTGTGTAGATCTACATGAAGGCAGACTGGCCATGCTCTTTGCATTCAGGAACCAGCCAGATTATTCCTTGTCCCAACATACAGCCAAAGGAAGAAATCATGATGCAAGTAAGCTACACCTTCCTAGCACATGACTTTTGCCTACAAGGCACACACAGGCAGGAGAATGATTTCCCTATTATTCTAACTGAAGAAGATCCTAATGTACACTTTACCAGCACCACAACTCTCACTGGAGTGAGGACCTTCCGTCTCCCTCTACTCCTGCCTTGAAATTTCTTTCTGTAGAAAATTCAAGGTCATTGATGTTAAAAAAGAAGCACCCTAACAGGCAACAAAGTTCAGTAGAGCACTCACTAGAAGGTCACTTCTAGTCCCTCCTTCAAGAGCAAGTTATGCCCCTGATATTAAACAGCCATGGAAGGAAATATAATTTAGGTGCACAGAAATTCAGAAATTCATGGCATCTTCTGAGGAGAGTCTCCTCTAAGACAAAGTAGCATCAGCAGAGAGTTCTTGAGATCCCTGTGTCAAGTCCAGTACCTAAATTTTGGACCTGGGCAGGTGAGACTGAAAAGACACCTTCTTGAACAAGTGAACAGCATGTGATCCATCTCAACTCACCCCGTGCACACACCATCCTTCCTCCCCTCAGATGCAAACAGGTTCGTTGTCCCAACAGACAGGAGAGTACAGTGTCAAATTACAGGATGCAGAGGTAAGTAACCCTTTTCCCCAAAATTAGGAAGGTAGCTCCCCTTCCCCTAAACCTGGAATAAACCCTGCTGTGCTGATTTTGGCTTGGATAGGGTTAATTTTCATCACAGTGTCAAATATGGAACTGTTTTTCAGATTTGTCCTGAACACAGGGTTGATAATACTGAGATGTTTTTGTTATTGCTGAGCAGGGCTTACACAGAACCAAAGCCTTTTCTGCTTTTCATACTGTCAAGAGAAGAGGAAGGTAGGGGCATCCAGGAGGCTGGGAGGAGACACAGCCTGGACAGGTCACCCAAACTGACCAAAGGGATATTTCAAACCATTTCACATCATGCTCAAAATTTAGGGTGGGAAGAAGAAGGAGGAAGAAGAAGGAGAATTTAGAATGCTGGTGTTTGTCTTCCCAAGTCACCACCAAGTGTGATGGGGCCCTGTTATCCTGGAGATGGCTGAACACCTGCCTGCCCACAGGAAGTGGTGAATTAATTCCTTATTTTTCTTTCCTTGTGTGTGCAGCTTTTCCTTCCCCACTTAAACCGTCTTTGTATCAACCCACAAGTTTTCAACCTTTTGCCCTTCCAGTTCTCTCCCCAGTCCTGATGGTGGGGTAGTGAGACAGTGTTGCTGGCACCAGGTTGCTGGCTGGGGGTAAGCCACAAAACCATACAGACCGTTCAAACTTCTTAATATCGTTAAGCCACAAAACCATACAGACCTTTCAAACTTCTTAATATCTTTATTAGCACACTCACTGTTCAGCAGAAGACAAAACACAGATGTATGATTGCTGCTCAAGTCCTATGCTGAACACCTAACTAGAAGCTAAGACATGTGTCAGTCTCAAGCCTTTGTATAGCACTGATTTGAAAGATATGAGAATATATAAAATATGCAGACTGAACTGAAAGACTAAACAGAAACACACTTCAAAATAATCTGAGACCCCTAAGAGAAGGCTTTGAGACATCTTTTGGCTGGCAAAGTATTAAACAATATTTTATGATCAACTTAACAGCTTCCTAGAACCTACACAATAAAATACCACCCAGGTCCCACCACTAGAACAGCAGTTAGGAAACTATAATTTGTCAAAAAATTTGCCATAATTTAACAATTTTGTGACGTAAGTAAAGAAGTCCTTGCTTAAGTCATGTATCAAATAGTATCAAATAGCACCAGACAACACAGTCCAACCCCAGAGATGTGCCTGCTTTGAGCAGGTCTGACTAGACACCTTTTATGGTCTCTTCCAACCTAAATTACGCCATGATCTTAGAGCGCAAACCACCTTGTTGTTCTTATAACCCTAACTTCTCAAACATTTCTTCCCTTATTCCAAAACTCCTAGCTGTTCAGCTTCTAGCATAGGTTTTGCTTTCTCTGTTTTAAATCCTTATATTTTCTTCCCAACCTCTCTGCTTCCTATTTGAAATATCACCCACTGAAGCAGTATTTGCAGATGTTTTTTCATCAGTGCCCAGCAACCAGTTAGGTCCAGACTTGTAGCCTTATGTAGGTCCTTTTCCAGCATGTGTCCTCCATAAATTCCCTGCAGAGATGAGTCTTTCCCACAAAATACTGCGAAAACTAGAGAATAGCAGGCCTCAAGCACACAGAAATACACTTGTGGACCTTGTAAATGTGAAAGGAGAAGAACCTGAAAGAAATACGATGGGTTTCACTTTCAGATTTTCAAATTTCTAATTTCTAATGTATTCTTAGTAACTGCATGTAGAGCAATTTTTGCAAAGATATTTTACAGTCCATAATGCCACAATGCCCCCTATGAAAACAAGAAGGGGAAAAACAAAACAACACAAAACAAAACAAAATAAAATAAAAAACAAACAAACAAACAAACAAACCCCCCACGTTGTAGGAAACAGAGTAAGTTATGGTAGGTTACACAGACATCATGACTGAATAGTCAAAGCTATGACAACCATTTATCAAACTGGCACAGAAATAACAACACATATATCTTACCATAAACACAGTGTGGGAGAAGAGGCAGACAATAAAATAATGCAACGCTTTGCACTTTGGTGGCATAAGCTGAAGATCTCCATCTATTTTACAAGCATGCATTTTAGCTTAGAGCCTAGAGTGCAAACAATTGATAGCTCTATTGTCGTTTGTGCCACTGAGTCACCACAAAAAGTTAAGGAGCTGATCTCCACATTACTGAAAACATCCAGTTCCATGCACTGTAAGCAAAGCAAGCCCACATCGGTGGTCATGGCAGTGCCTACTCCCAGCAAGGCACCCAATCCAGCAAGCAGACCTCCCTCAGCTCCCTTGAGAGCCAAACAAAACCTTGAATCAAAGATCTCCTAACCCTCTTTGGAGACAGGAACTGGCCATAAATGACTACCACTGCAACACACAGAAAGCTGACTATGATTGTGAAGGGACTGTTGGGAACATGTGCTCCAGGCTGCTGGTGTCCTACAAAACCTTATACATTTGTTCCAAAGCCACCAGAATAACTCTTGAAAATAACTTTAAAATTTTGGAAAAGGAAAAACATGACTAATAAAGCTGAGCGACAAAACAGCTGCCAGAGACTCAAAACTACCTGCAGTGACTAATTTAGGTGATAGACTGATGCAGCCAAGTGGCTTGCAGTTCTCCCATCTTTTGTTGCACACATATATTATTTTTTTTCACCAGGCAGGCCTGGCTGAGGATTTAGACACACACAGATCAGCTATGAACATGCAAATGGGCATCCTAAACACACTGGAAGGGGCCACTAGCTAGGACTGAGGTGATCAGCATTACCCTTTGGGGTCCAGAGAACTCTTCAGTGACTTTTATTTGCAATGGTAAGTCAGCCCTTTTTCTTAGAGTAATGCCAGTTCGGTCATCAACAATTCAACCAGTATAGGTATATAGATGTTTTATAGAGTCTTAGGTCTATTATTATTAATGTAACAACATCATTACAATGTTTTTAGACTTGTTATTCAGAGAAGCTGACCTTCAACGTGCAGGATATGCTAGTGACCATACTCTGTGTGTATGTGCATGTGTCTATGTATGTGTATGTGCGTGTTTAAAAACTATCCTGTTACTGAAAATGTGCCACAGTGCAAAGCTGTAAATAACCTGGTGAAAAACTGGGCTAATTCAGAGTGGCAATGAAACACAGGAAGTTTATGAATAATAAATTACACGTGGTGAAACAAGTTGCCAGTGAAACTTCTGACTTTGCAAACTCAACATGGTGCTTGGAAGACAAAGAGGTGTTTTAGAGAGAAGCAGGTAAGATCTGGAAAAGGTTAACAGTAGCAAGTTGCTCCACAGGAGGAATAAAAAGGTACAGCAGAATTATTAATTACATGATTAACTTTGTGTGTTAGCCTGGCCTCTCACAACATGCAGCTTTGTGGGATGCAAAGATCAGTCTTGTATCACAACACAGGGAAGAAAAGGTCCTTTCTTTAGAAGATGACATTCAAAATGAGGAAGATGGAACACCTGAAACAGTTGTAGGAAAACCTGAAGAACCATGCTGGAGAAGTCTTGCTGACCAATTCTGACAGTTGCCAAAAAAGGAAGGAGACAAACATCAAGAAACGCATTGTACAAAAAAGGAACAATTTCCTGCTAATGGAAGGTTTGTTTTTTCTAATCTAACCATTTTAAGTTAAAGGCTGAGGAATAAATTGATGCATGAAGGCTTAAAAGTTTTTAGGTTTGTATTTATTTAACTGTTAAATTAATGTTCTCACTATTCACAATAAATAGTTCATTTTTCAAGGTCTTGGCAATCAAGTTATACAAATCACACATTTCTCTTACACGTAAATTTATGTTGTGTCAGTGAGTAAGGCACTTTGTCCATTCTACATATAATTAGTTCTTTAAGTGTTTACTTCCTACTAAGTACATCTCTTCATCCTCCATACAGAGTCTTTCTACAAGGGTCCTCTGGATTAACAGCTGGATTGAGAGTTTACATGTGTTTTCTGAAGCAATATTTTGATCCTTAACAGAAATCTCAGGAGGTGCATCTATATTTTATAAAATCCTGTGCGTTCTCTATGTATTCACTTTTTAAGAGTGATGAGGTGAGTTCTTTTCCAGACACCTGAAGATCTTCCCCAGCAGTCCAGACACTCTCCACAAGCAGAGCCAGAGTCACAGATCCTATAACAAAATCTTTACATGGCCACAGATCAGCAGGCCAACACACTCAGTCCTCAGGGTATAGGACACAGGAAGAGCTTAGGATGGCTGGGGATGACATATCCAGCCACTCCTTTCTTGAGGGACACAAGAAGACTGGTCAGGACTTCTGTGTTTTCTCACATGCTCAGTGCTCCATGGGCCCTTTGCGAACAGGAGGGAGAGAGAAAAACTCCCTTGTCTGAGTGATCCTAAGGGGCAGAATGGCACATCCCTTTGATACTTTTCCATACTGGGCCAACAATACTTCTGGACGGTGCAACCTTACAGAGCTGGGCTCCAGGCAGGACAGCCTCCCACCAAGAGTTCCTGGGACTACCATCGCCCCATGCAGGGCCCACAAACCTCTCCCGGGGAGGAGCAGCTGCTGCAAAAGAGACCTGTGCCCATCTGCCCGAGATTTCAGCTGGGTGTTGTTTCTCCTCAGGGAGGTGCCAACAGGGCCCACTCCACCGGGACAGAGGGAGCAAGGTCGCATCTCTGCAGAAAGCTAAACACCGGATAACACCACACACACCCTTCCTGCCACCAACAGGTGCACTTGAGCTGCTGGAAGAGAAAACGATTTGGAAAACTGCTTTCTCTCTCTCACTTGCTTCCCTGAATGCTAATCAGCGGCGCCGGCTAAAAATACCCAGCAAGGCTGGCGTGCGCACGGCAGATAGAGAAAATGGGGGAGCTGAAAGGCTACAGCTTCGCGGAAGAAAAAAAGGACTGGCGAGGAAGAGCCTTCCTCAAGAACCCCCTGCCAGACTTGCCCGCTCCGAGGCTGAGGTTCCAACCCCTCCTTCACAAGGCCACTGCAGGCGCTCCCAAAGAGGTCGCCGGGCCACCCTCGACCGGGGCAACTGATGGCACCAGCCCCAAACTGGCTTCCAGCTCCAAACGGGCTTCCAGCCCGGGGCTGCAGGCGTTCCCAGACGTGGCGTCCCTAGGGTGTCGCCGTGGCCATTCGTCCCTCGAGCCTCGCCGCCCACAGAGTGCAATCCCACAAGGGTTCACCGGCGGTGCACGAAAAAAGGAGGGCTGCTGGGGACCGCCGCCCCCGCGGGCACGGAGGACCTGAGCCGGGCAGCGCGGCGTGCGGGGCTCAGTCCGCTCGCTGGCTGCATCAGAGCCGCCGACACCGCAACGCGGTCACAGCTATGCATGGCTGTTCGCCGGCCTCCTGGCGAGCGCAAGAGCTAAAAAATAAATAAATAAAAATTAAGAGAGGCAGAGAAGGCATAAACACGGCGACGAGCACCGGCCCCCGACAACGGAACCCGCGGGTGTGTTCAAACCCCCGCCACCTCCTGCCCGAGCCGCGCGTCCCGAGCCGCGCTCCGCGGTGCGGAGACGGCCGGAGGGCGACGTGCGGCCTCCCCGCGCCACGCA
>VXBB01018689.1:100710-148294 GCA_013399915.1 Illadopsis cleaveri
CCCCCGACGGGATGGTCCCGCCGCCGCGGGCGCAGCGGGATACGGGCGGCGTGCTGCCGTGCCTCTGGCTCTGCGGAAGCTTCTCGTCCTCCCTCCCTCCCTGCTCTCCCCTTCTTTCCCTCCCTTTTCTCTCCCCCGCACCGACCCTTCGTCCGCCGGCGGCTGAATTTTCCGAAGGCTGCGCAAGAAACGCCTAAGGGTTGGTTCCTCCCGTCGCCTCTCCTCTGTAGCCAAGTTTAGTTCCCTTCGAGTGATTCATCAGTCTCCAGCTTTAGCAGTCCAGAGTTACCCATTTATGATAACCAGCCAGTGTAAGGAAAAGGTGTCATGAAGCTTCTTTACCTCTCAAAAGAGCTAAATTTCTAAACAACGCAGAGACATTTGTGTCACGTTTACTAGAGGTGTATTGGGGATCTTTAACGTTTACACTACTCCTTGGGAGAATTGAGTTCTGTTTTAAGATTTAGTGAGTTAAAACATTCGTTGGTCTTGTAAGATGCACATTGAGAAAAAAACCTGCACTTTGACAAAGAAACAGGAAAAAAATCAACAACGTTTTTGTACACTAACGTGCCTGCTTTTGTTGATAACTTCTTACTGTAAAAGCTTTCAGAAGTCTATAGTGAAAATGTTTGGTAAATTCACTGCAGTTTAAAATTGATGATTAGTTCCTTTACTAAAATAACTGAGATGTTGCTAGGATATGGCAGTTAAAAAGGAAGTCCAAATGTAGTACACATTCCTTTTTGTAAACAGGTTCTGTGTTTTTAATGCAAGGCAAGATTTCTTTTTGTTTTGCACAGGTGAAGGGTATATTCTATTTTGTACAACTACATGGTTTACCTTGTAAAGAGTTCCATTTTACCTGTTACAATTCATCAATCTGGTAAGCTTGAATATTAGAAGTTTTATTTGAAAAATATATATATTGTAAACAGCCTTAACTGGTGCAGTAGTCACAGTTTAAAAGGATAAAAAATATATATAAAGCGTCCTGGAAGACATCTTCCAAATGTGTTTTCAAAACAGTATTTATACTTCTCTTCTACAGCAAGGAAATTTTTTGTTGTTTGTTTGTTTTGTTTATTTATTTAAAGAAAGGCCAGTCTTAATTTCTGAAAAGGGGGAGGGGGGAAATGATGGGATCTAATGGTGTTAACTCTTCATGAACTTTGAGGTAGAAGAATTGCTAAATCCTCCTTTTGAATTCTGCTGTGGAATGCCAGTACCAGATAGTATAAAAAAGTGCTAATTAAAGGGAATCAGATGAGGCAAATTTTATTACATCATTTGAGAACAAAGGCTTGATTTCATGTTGCACTAAGAACCAAAAAGCACCTCTCCTCCAGTTAAGGCATATTGAAATGAAGTATTACAAAATAACCTTTCTGTTAATCCTGTGCATGGAGCCTGCTGCATAATGCCAGTGTATCAGCTACCCAGGGGCTGGGGGGTGGGGGGGAAGGTGGAAGAGGAGAGGAGACAGAGTGGAAAGAGAGTTAAGAGTGTGCAAAGTTAGAGTCTATTTCTGTGGTTCATGGAAAATTATTTTGAACTTTTTAGCTGCAGAGAGGCTGACGTAATTTGCAGCCTTAGAGTGGGAGAGAGATTTGATTCTAAAATATTCAAATATCTCTGCACTGTTGTTTTCTAAAATGTTTTGACTTGCACACTTTGTATAATCTAAAATGCAGAATGCCTGAAAAGTCTTAAAGTTGCAAACTGATGTCTATGAAGCTCACAATTAAAGCTCTAACCTGAAGAAGAGAGTGAAAAGCAGCCGTTGCCAATTTGTCATGTAGTTCTAAATAGCAGAAATTTAAAATAGAGCTCCTTTTGGCCAGCAGATTTCTTGGTGTGGAATGCCAGTCTAAAACATATGCCCTAGCTAAGTCCCATTTTAGTACTGAAGATTGGTTTTATGCTGCCTCTCTGCAGATGCACCTTCTTAACCCCTTATGGGAAAGTGAGAAGTCCTGTAGTCTTTGCCTATAATATTGATTTAGACACAAGACCAATTCCGTAGCATACTTTATTGCTCATACAAATGGGATTTTGCAAAATGAGTAACTAGCAAGGAAGCTAAATTCTTATGTAGGTCTCCAATTGAATGAGTTTATGAGACAGCATAGTACCTGATACTGAATTAAATGGGAACTTCTAGATTGCAGAGTGATTTTGAAAAACAGACAAACCAGCTAGGTGCCTAAATACAGATGCAGATGAGTAAAAATAGTTGTTGGGTTTTTTTAAATTGGCTACAAACGTAGTTCATGGAAGTTGTATCCTAGTTTTATTTAAGGAATTGATTTTTTTGTCATAAAAAGACAGCATTTTACTTAAGATAATTATTTTAGGAATTATGAGCTAGACAATTTTGAAACTCCAGATGTTCCAAAGATCAGTGCTCAGGGAAATAAATGGAAAGTCAAGAAAGCTACCTATTATACTCAGTTGTTTAAACGTAAACAATTTTAGACTATGGATTTTTAAGATTGTTAAAGTCATAACTTTTTTTTGTATGTATGTGTGTGTACATGCTTGTGTGTGTTTGTGTTTTATTTAAGTCTTTTCAGGATGCCCTTGAATTAGAATATTTATTTGCAGCTCAGTTTTAGTTCTGAAATTTCTACTTTTCTTCATTTGGGCTTTTATCCCCTGGATTAGTTTAATTTAGTGGTGGACAGATTGCCAGAATAACGTCCAAGTCAGACTCCCACAGAAGCCAGTAGGTGTTGTTTCATTGACTTCAGTGGATCTGGGCACAAATGATATGTAACACCTACCCTAAATAATCTTCAAAGTAATCTTGATCTTCTGGCATGACAGGATGCAGCAGTGGCATATTATTTCTCAGTTGTTTGTGATTTGTATGGATAGCAGTATTAAGGGAGGTCACCTATGGTATTATACACGTTTATACAGGAAAAGAAATTGGCAGGCAAATTGACCAAACAAGCCATGTTTTATTAAAGATGGTATATCAGTGTTTCAGCTATCTGGTGACTAACTTTTCTGATAAAACACAAAACACCACACAAATTTATTTCTCAGTGAGAAGAAACTTATAAATACAGGATATGAGATTAAGCTTCACAGGCATGATTGCAGTATTGTGAAGCTGGTTTTAGTAAACCTGAATCATCATTCTATCTTCTGAGCAATAATGTTAGAGTGTATAAACTATACTGTGCCAAAATTGAAAATAGGCTGGTGTGGGAAGCATTGGAGCTTAGGTTAATTACCTAAAAGGACTCATACTGTCCCTTTATTTCCCATTCTCCATCACAGGATTGTCAAGATGAATGCAAACCAGATCAATTCATGTCACTGAAGGGTAATTACTGCAAGGCTTCTGCCTTAAGTAGCAAAACCAGAGAGAATGGAAGAGAAACATGTATGTGCTCTCAAATCTCTGTTTTGCCTATCTGAAGTAATGACAAGAGTTCTTTTTGCCCTGTGGCTTGTTGTTTTAATTTGCTTCCAGCTTTACTCACATCTATTCAAAGGGAGGGAAGAAGAGGCTCAACACTACTGTTTTGGTCGCAGTGAAGTACTGATTTAGTAGCAGACTGCTCTCAGCTTTCGTGTTCCTTCTGCAGGTAATAGTGGCTAGTCAAGGTGGAAAATCAAGCCTGCTGTCTTTGATGAGACAGGATTTGTCTTCATGTGGAAAAAATTTATTCCCACCAGCCTATTAGCAATTCACATGAATTATTTTCACACTCCAACATCCTTGCTTAAATCTTACTTATACTTCACATTGTAATTGACAGACAGAATATACATGAATATAAAAACAGAAAAAAAATTATCTTAGAGGGAAAATTGTATTAAAGTAGTACAGATTTTACTCAGAGTTTGATTTCACTGTAGGACTTCTTTGGTTCACCAAAAAGCGCTATAGCGGCTGGTATAACTTAGATATATTTCAGACATACTGTTTAATAATCAGAAAAGGTTTCTGAATGTTCACATGAGAATGGCAATCTGTTTCTGCTTTTGGATATAGTACATATGAAAACCTTTTCTTCATTTTGCCATTTAATCCAAGATTGATCCTCAAGAAAATGTCAGTAATTGATCTTGTAACTTTAGGATCAATAAAATAAGTTTTAAAGCACAGCATATCCTATAAGAAAAGCCTAATGCTCTTCATTTCATATTCTTTATTGTCTTAGGCGAATGTCTAATGGTACAACTGAAACTGGTATTTAATTACCATTTTCGTTACAAAAACTTGCTTTTCAGAGACTTAAAATTGGTGGAAGTGGAACCAGGGTATAAAATTCCAGGTTTTGCTGTGACGTTGAGTCTGTTTCCATAAGTTAGGTATTTCTCAGTTACAAGATGTTCAAATATTTTAGATAATTACTGCTGTTAAAAATCTGTTCATTTCGTGTGGTAGCACTCTACACATGTGCTAGAGTTACCTCTTCTTAATACAAGCACATATTTCTAATCAAAATGCATAAGGGTAATATTCAAATTTGTCATGATCACTGTCCAGTTTTTAGATTTCTTAATTATCTCTCAGTAGTTGACTGCATGGGACTAGGGCTTGGTGTATATTCCAGAATCAGCAACAGCTCATCTAGTAACAGTTTAGCAGAGAACAGATGGACTTCAGAAAATCCACAGGCTAATGGAGTGCTGGGGGAAAAGCTTCCATCACCTGTTGCAACCGTTCAGCATGCAGTGTTTCCTTGCCCCAAAGGAGGCACTGCCCAAACAAAACTAGAAGAAATCTGAGATTTTAAGTTGAGTGCATTGTGTTCTCATTCTTACAACACCAGTTATGAAATTCTTTCCCTGCATAGCTTTTGAAGAGTGAAATCCTATAATTGGTCTTCTAAAATTATGATTCAAGTAATTGCCTCTCTTTCTATGGGCCAGGTGTGCTGAGTACTTTCTAGCCAATGTTCAGGCACCATGGTGAAGTTCAGTTGAAGTTTATGGCTATGTCTCCCTGATGTCAGCCTAGATAGTCTGTAATTGAAGCTCAAGTAATCTAAGAAGCTATAAGACTCCGAGGTGTATTTCCTTTACAGAAGAAAGTCCTGCTTGTCCTGTTTCATTCCTTTTTCAGACCCAAATGCCTTAAACTTCAGTGAATTGACCTTGAGGCAGGAGTGGAGATGACATTGCAGTTTACCACTACTTTGGTTGTGGAATTTTTGATATCTGGAAGACCTCCTTAAGCTTTGTGGAAGGAAAACTTCTAGATACTGACTTGTCACCAGAACACAGAAAAGTCAAGTACATAGCAATACAACATAGCAGAAGTTCCCAGAGTTTCACTTATGGATTACTTCTGGCACGGGTCTGTCTGATGGGGAAGTTCTTTTCATGGTTTTTGCAAATGAATTACTTGTTTCACTTCAGCAGGTAGGATTCAAACACCTACTAAATACCTCAAGCATCCTTACCAGTTTGTCTCCTCTGTGGCCATTGTTAGCAGAGGATAAAGTGAAGTGTGGGAGGAGAGAAAGCTTATCATGATCCTCTTTATGGGTTCAGAGAACTAAACATTCCAAAGCATTCATTGGTTTTATATTAAGATTTGAGAATAGAAGAATACCTATAATATCTAAAAGGATTATTTTCCAGGGTTTATATTTTTGGAAACCTAATACTTAGGTTTAGAGAAGGTTCTTTCAGAATTTGCTCTTTCTCCCAGGTTCTACATTTTAAATGAAAGCTCATCTCACAAAAATACTCAGTGAAATCTCCAGGCATTTAAATTATTAAATTTGGGGAGATTAAGTAGAGCTGTCCTACAAATTACTGAGTGCCACCAGTTTCTGTAGAGGTCATATAAGGAATTTGACACATGGTGCAGACGAGGCTTTATTTGCCAATGTTCAAATTCTGGCATTTCCTCACAAATGAAGGAGGCAACAGCACGAAATTATGCTACAAAAAAGAAAGTTCCAGGCAATCAGTCAGTCATGGATTTTGGATGAGGTATGTACAGTCTCAAGATCTATGCAGCTGCCATCCATTCATGATTAAAATGCATGCCCACACCAAGGGATTGTCCGTGGTGGATCTGAGTGGAAGCTGATCTTGCTGTTTAGTCCAATGGCTCCTAGAAACATGGAAAAGTCCTACCAAAAGAAGATCATACTTTCACTGGAAAGAGCCACTGAGAAATTTCTATTTCCTTGCATTTTGGAATATTTACCATTTCCTGAATGATACAGAAGGTACTGATATATGCAGATTGACTAAACTAGACTCCTAGGAAAATAGGAAATGGAAATGTAAGTGTTCAAAAGTACTTAATCTGTCCAAAACCTTTAGATGTGTAATCAAAAATCATGGTAATTCTAGTAGCATATCCTCCTGACCTGGGCACTCAAAGTTATTAGAATTGAAAAAATTACTACCACCAAAACAGGACTGGAAGACTGAAAAAAATTATTCTGCTTTTCTGATTCATCTTTTGCTCTAAATCAAAAAGAAATTAATTCTGATATAAGTCTTTGTGAAACTGTTGCTTAGAAATATGTTTTGTTGTACTGAATGGAACATAAGGGTGCTTCTCTCAGCAAACTGGGAGACTATAGCTGCACAGAAATGCATTTGGCTAGCACAGGGACTTCTTTATCAGTAAAGTTCTTGGAGAGCTACCAGAAATATATTGAAAGGCACCATTATCATCCAGGTTTACCTGGACCATTGTTTGCTGCACTGAGCTTCATGTTCCCCTAAGCAATGGAACTTGTCTTGTCAGTGGGAACAAGCCTCTGTCTCTTGCGACATGCTAATCCAGGACCTGGATATGTGCAGGCAGGTTCTGGCCCACTGGGAGCCGGTGTGTGTGCTGAGAGTGGGTGAGGTGGGATGTGCGTGGCCCAGGTGGAACACTACGCTATGTTACAGCAATGAGGAGAGCAGATTGCTGTCACAATACCAAGTTACACACTGGTCATGCACTGGTCCTGGGGTGCAGCAGGACCTTGGCTGCATTTGGAGAGCTGCTTCTGGGTCATTTCTGCTAGAGCAAGTTGTTCAAGTCAAGTGGAATGGGAAGAGCAATAATGTCTTAATTGCTATCCCCTCATTCCCACTCCAACAAAACGAACGTGATCCAATTTCAGACCTTCACAACAGAGGTGTTAAGTTGTGTCTTGGGCTCAATATTTATCCTCTGCTCCCTCTAGCAACTACTTCAAAGGAGCAGCTCAGGAATGCCAAGTGCACACTGTCTGTTGCCTCTTTGCTTAAGGGGAGAGCCTGCTAATGGTGTTATGAATTACTCAATCAGCTAGTGGGGCAATAAATAAAAACGAGCAACAAACGATATTTGGCACATTACAAGAGCTATGAGCTGCTCTGGTCTGTCCTTCACTGAAGGGCTGTGGCAATTCTTATCTGCTAAAGGTCTGCAAGATTCAGAGGTCCAAGAGTGAGGATCCCTGTTGGAAGTTTTCCTGGATGAATTTATCTCAGAAGTCAAAAATCAACTGTTCCCGTGTTTCAGTAAATGCATCTTGGCATCCAAGCATGAAAAGGAAAAAAAGCATAAACAGGGCAGAACTGTTCATTCATTCATGGTTCATTAATTTTTCATCAAGGGCAGCAAAAAGACAAGCATTAGTGTTAACATCTCAGATTCAGAGAATTGCTTCATTGTAAGAGGTTTTGAAGCTGACTGATAAGGAAGCAGCAGAAAGTACACTAAAAGAATATTGATATTTCACAATGCTACTGTCAGACCATTCATAATGTTAGCAAAGGCTAACAAGAACATGAATTTCAGCTTCCCTTATACATGCAGCTGGAAATGCTGCAAATCTCCAGATGATATTCAAAAACTTCTATACATGACTAGACTAGATTTGCAGGCCAGTACCTTCTGTGTTCATAGCTACAGGTTGGGACTTTTCATTTCTCTCTCTCTCTCTCTCTCTCTGTGTGTCTGTGTGTGTGTGTGTGTAAAATGTGTATGCTGGCTGTGGACAGATGGCCATCTTCATCTTCCCTACTGCTACTGCAGGGCCAAGCTCTTCCATTCTGTTCAGCACAGCAGCAGAACATCAGAGCACTCCTACTCAGCCACTAAATCTCAGCAGAAATGCAGGCACTGCCAGCATCATGGGGGGCCCCAGTGGAACCTGCATGTCCGTGGACAGAAAGATATCACCACAGATTTTCTCAGGAAAAAAACAGGGTACTGTTCAGATATTCAGTTTCTCACTATATTCTGCAGGCCCCAGAGATCCTCAGCAGCAGAGATCCTCAGTGCACCCAAGGGTGCAGCACACCAGGTCAGGTGCCAAAAGAAATGCCTTTCTTTCCTGGAGGAAGAATCACTGTCACAAAAACACACAGAAGGGACACCAAAGCACTGATCTTCCTCACTTACAGAGTTACATAGTTTGAGAGAGAGAGAGCCAGGGTGCTGTCCTGTGATCTCCAGCCCCTATGCCTGATGCACATTGGTACATGGGGAAGCAGGGCGAGCAGAATGACAGTCACATTTAACCAGTTAAATTAAATACTGATGGACCAGCCAAGGGGCTGATATGGAGCTCAAACACACAGAGGCAACCTAATCCTCACCCTACCCTCTCCTGAGCACATACCTGGAGAACTTCCATAGATAGGGGTTTTGTTTATCCCTAGGAGGGTGAAGTTTTAGTTGCATCAAGTGGAAAGAACTTCCCTGTTTACAATGAAAAGTCAGGGTATTTCCCCCGTAAAATGTCAGGGTATTTCCCTCTACAACTCCCTGAAAGGTGGCTGTAGTCAGGTGGGGGTTGGTCTCTTTCTCCAGGCAGCAACTGAGAGAACAAGAGGAAACAGTCTTAAGCTGCACCAAGGGAAATATAGGTTGGATATTAGGGAAAAGGTCTTTATGGAAAGAGTGATTAAATACTGGAATGGTCTGCCCAGGGAGGTGGTGGAGTCACCATCCCTGGATGTGTTTAAAAAAAGACTGGATGTGGCACTTGGTGCCATGGTTTAGTTGAGGTGTTAGGGCTGGGTTGGTTGATCTTGAAGGTCTCTTCCAACCTAGTGATTCTGTGTGATTCTGTGAAAATGATCACCTTGTTACAGTAATATAGAAACTCAAACGAAATTTCCAGGAAAGGTAACGCAAACGGAGACATCCAGCTAAAACCCACGTAAACAGACTAGAAGCTGATCTCTTAAAATTTCGCACCTCTTCTTTCTTTTGGAACAGTCACATCGTTTTGTTCTTTGCGTTTTCAGCTCCTGCTCTCAGGAAAGATAGAAGCTGGTAGGAGGCAGATACTGATAAAGGCTGTACTGGCAAAGTGTCAGGTAAAAGGAAACCATTTTTACATTTCTGCTCTGACAAGAGAGGACAATATATTCTAGCCTGAAAGCTTAGATGGCAGAAGCAGCAGTGATTAATTGCTCTAATTAGGGCTCCAAATAGGAAAGAGTGAGTTTCCTGAACTATTGCGTGCTAAATTTCCTCACTTCTATGAATAACTGTATTGCTCAGAGGAGATGGGCATCAGAGTGCATCATCAGAACAAATATTTACCCACTTCAACCTGGAAATACCACTACAACCTCAACACAAATAACTAATGCAAAAAGACAACAGGACCTTTTTGGCACCTGGGAGGCAGCGTAACAATCTGGTCCATCTGCTTCCCTAAAGAGATCATAAGTCAGAGAATCACAGAATCATGGAATGGCCTGGGTTGGAAGGGACCTTAAAGACCAACTAGTTCCAACACACCTGCCATGGACAGGGAGACTTTTCACTAGAGCAGAATGCCCAGAGCTCCATCCAACCTGGCCTTGAAAACTTGGAGGGATGGGGCAGCCACAGCTTCTCTCTTTTAGTGCCTCACCACCCTTACAGTAAGACTTTTTTCCTTGTATCTAATCTAAACCTACTCTCTTTCAGTTTGAAGTACTTTCTCCTTGCCCTGTCATTACATGCTGTTGGAAATATCTCTCTGCTTCTTTCTTGTAGGCTCCCTTCAGTTATTGAAAGGCCAAAATAGATCAACCTGAAGCTGCCTCTTCTCCAGGCTGAAAAATCACAATTCTCTCAGCCTTTCCTCATAGGAAGAGATGGTTCATCCCTCTAATCATCTGGGTGGCCTCCTCTGGATTCACTGCAGTAGGTCAATGTCCTTCCTGTGCTGGGACCCCAGAGCTGGATGCTGTGTTCATATACTCAAATGCTTGTATGAAAATGGGTGAGCTGCTGGTCTACCACACCACCACTTGCTGGTTTCAGTGAACTACGAATTTCTGCTGGCCACTAGAGCATTAACAGGAAATTTTTCGGTAACAGGGCTGGTATCTTAATCCTTTAGTGTTCTTCACTGATGTTTATACCCTTCTACCTCCACCTACCTTTCAGCCACAGTGGATAAATATCAGGTCCTGATTCAGGTCCTCTTTGATGTGGGCAAATGGAAATAAAATCACTACAGTCAATAGAATCACACAAAAAAAACCAAAACAAAACAAAAAAACCAAAAACAAAACAAAACAAAAAAACCACCAACCACCCTACCTCATATCACCAGAAGCAGAAAAGATCACATAAAGTGCTGACTGTCAGCTTTGCAAAATGCATTATGGGAAATTCTGAGTACGTTTCTTCAAAAAAAAGCTGGAAAGTGTTTAGCAAAAAAACCCCACAACATTATTGTTGGAATATATTCTACACAGCCCGGGAGTCAGCCAACTTTAGCAACACTCTTCTGTCATATGCAGGAAAAAGCTTTTGCTTCAGCTGAGTCCAGCTGCTTCTTATTGACAATCAGATGTACTGGCACAGACAGCTTCTAATCTGGACTGTGGCCATCTACAAGTAGCTAGAACCACACAAATAATAATGGTTCATCATTGCACACTGATTTATATGAGGCGGGCAGTGACATACATATGTCCATTATTTTTCTTTCAGTCTTTGTTTGAACTCTTCACTTGCCTGACTAATAAAACACACTGACAGAGGCTATCAGGAAAGGAGGAGCTTAGCATAGGTGCATGCCAGCAGCACTTCACATTCAGTAAGTACAGGGTTCCTTTCACTGCCTGAGCCTGTCAGAGGAGTTTCTACAGTGCTACATCACTACATAGCCCACCATCAGGGCTGCAGAGGAGTGCAGGCTGGTCTGAGAAATGTTCCTACTGGTGAAGCAAAGCAAAGCAGAAATACACAAAGCAAGCCTCGCTGCTGATTGTACCCTCTCATTTGTATGCTCAACACTCTCCCAGTAATGAATCATCAGCCCAAGTTCTGCTCAGCTCATCATGGCTAGAAATGCTGCAATAGCACCAAACTGGGTGGGGGGACACAGATTTGTCTCCAAATGACTGAACAGAGGAGATAGTGGATGGCTGTGAAACTGGCAAAATTATACCTTGCTGATGTTGAAAGAGTCATCATATGCAGGTATCCATAGCAGAGTTGAATAGAGGAGAGACACACCATGACCAGGAATCTGCTGTGAAATGTGAATCAGTGGTGAAGCAAATGTTATTCCCCTCTAGTCTGAGTACTCTAGACTAGAGCAAAATTACACAGTTATGTCCATGTTTCCTTTAGTGAGGAAAAATTTTCATGTCAAGACAGGAGAAAGCAAAGTATGCCATGGGGAAAAAGCACTCCATCCCTTTCCAATCATCCAGACAATCTAGGGGAAAAAACCCCAATGTTTTAGAGACAAAATACTTCATACATTTCCAACCAGAAAGGCACACTCTGTTCCAGGTGTCTGCAGCCCTTACCTTAAGATGGTGCCTGAAAATCGCACCCTGGTGTAGTGGTTTGAAAGCNGAACAACAAAAAGGAACTACCTGCCCCACCGACACCTGAGACCACCTATGAACTTTTTCCTAGTGATCCCATCTCTAGAAAAAGATGCACTTGTGCCTGCCAAGAACAAAGCTTATATGTGGAGATAACAGAGCAACACAGTAGGGTTTTTTTTCAAGATTTTATGATGAGAGAGTGGGGGAGTTTTTTGTTAACAGCTCAGTTTTGGTTACAAGAGATTTATGCATCAGCTTAGCCAAGTGGAACAAAGCAGAGGGCTGGAAGAACTGGAGGGACACATCAACTCTCAGGTACTGCCTTTAGCCAAAGTTGAACTCGTGCAAAATTCACACTGTGTTGGTGCCCATCAGGGGAATAGCAACAGGTGAACAAATCCTAAATGCAGAGGAAATTAAAGATGCACTGATGCCATATATAATAAAGGGGAGATATGTCTAAGTACAATTTCGAAATTAAAAATCTAAAATCAATTTTGTAAGGTGACATTTCGACATGGAGTCATTTTTCTCCAGTGTCAGTGCTCTCTCATTTCCTAGAGGATCTTAGTACCTTCTTGTTTTAGAGGACTACATTAGCTCTTTGAAAACTTTGCCATCAAGGACATTTAGGATCCTCTATAAAGGCCATCCTGAGGGAACATAGATAATATGGTTTCCTGTTTTGTCATGATCCACTTACAGCATAGCAGTAAGAGGAACAATAGCAGGAACACATGTCATCTTCACAAACAAGGAAACATTAGATATGAATAGAGGGATGATTAAATGGAGATAGCAAAACAGGAAAGGAACTTGAAAAAGTGGATTTTTAGGAGAGCAGTGGTAACACAGTGATAGAACAGCTCTATTCTATAAAATACTAAGACTGGCCATGCATCTCAGTCAATGACTGGAGAAGTATTTCCTTCATCATGGATTGCCCACATGGTTCCTCAGACTATGTCTGCTCTTTTTCCTCTATCTCAGTTCCAGGAATTGCTGCCCTTGCCATTTTTGCTGCCTAGCAGTATTGTGGAAGGAGGTAGCAGCTCTCCATACCATTACAACCAGGACAGATAGTGCCTAAGGTCCAATAGCCTTGCACAAACACATTAGCTCCAGGAATTAAGACACTTCCTTTTCCTGCTATATTGTTGCTAGGGAGCTCCTGAGGTTCCCCTGGATACCATGCAAGGGATAATAAAATGCTGTCATCTGTCTGAACAGAACAGTAACTGCTACCAACAGTTTCTCTTGTGATCTCTCTTTGGGTTTTTTTTGCTTTACTCCTCATTTGTCCCCAAAACCAAGGTATTGGCTAGGGTTGGTTTGGCACAGGCAAGAGAGCAATAAAACCATATACATTCGGCCTTGCTTATTGTGCAGACACTGAAACAGCACTGAAGCTGCTGTGTATGTCAGAAGCTTAGTCCAAACATGCTGGGAGAGGCAGGGATGTGTTCAAGGCTGTGACCTAATGCTTATGTCAAGCCCAGGTCCTCACTACATAACATAAAATAACAACCATGCACTTCCAGGGTCCATCCACAGCACATCTTTGCCTCTTAGTCACTCTCCTTGCTTGCCTGAGGTATCTGCTTATGCGCACCTCAAAATGCATGTAGCAAATTAGATTTTGAGTTGATGCCAAAGAAATAAATACCTTCTTGTAAACCACTGTGACCCATGTATTGCCTGTGAGAAGGCAGGCTGGGGAACAGCAGGTCTGAAACCAAAGAAGAAAAGTCAGATTGGCTGGAATTATGAAGTAAAGCCAGAAAGAGAGAAAGGCTCCAAGTACAGCTGTGATACCTCTGCCAGTAAAATTTGAAGAAGATGATTTCATCTGTTGGATTTTCAAATGAGCCAAGATTCAAACATGCAACATCACTGAAGTCTTGTTCATGTACCTTTCAGCTTCCTGTTAATCTCATTGTTTTTCTATATCCCCAATATAGAAATATTTGAATTTTCAAATCACAGCACAGATCCTATCTGCAGAATCTGCACGATGGAAAAAAAAAATCACAACCAGAACAGCAGGTACAGACATTGTATCAGATCCAGCTGAGAGCAGGTAACAACACTGATTCATCGTGTCAGCTTAAGCAATAATAATTTTTAAAAGTCTGCCCAAGGCCCTCAGTGGCCTAGCACATCTCAGGTATAATAAAATCTCAGCAATATTAAAACAATTCTACTAGCCAGCTCCAAAACCTCCTCGATAATCATCCATTGTTACTGGGGCCACCTATAGCCCTTTCATGAAGGCAGATAAGCCCATCTCCAGCCTTTCAGTGAGAGAAATACTGCTTATTCTCAGCAGGTACTACTACTGGCATCCCCAGTGAAAATTAATTTCCTGACTCCCTTCCAGGAGCAGTGAACCTTGGAGTCCCCAAGATCAGCCAGAGGATAGGTGGGGACCAAGGTGGTGTGGTCTCTCATTCAATGCATTTTTCTAAATCAGAACAGAGATGCTGAGTGACTGATATTTGAGCATTTGTTTTCTTCAGCTTTTCATATGCTTTTCCTTCACCTGTGAGAAGAGTTTGTGTTTCTCCTTTTGCAGCACCTTGCCCTGCAGAAGAATGACATCAGTCCCCAACTTGGGAGAGCACTGGCACAGAGAGCCCAGACCTTGGAGCAGAAGTGCAATACAGCACAGAAGGTCATTTGCCCAGCTTCTGTCTATTAACTGCTGGCCACAGCACCATTAAGCTCCCACTGGTGCTCCAGAGGTGCAGGCTGGTTTGTCAGCTGCAGAAGGAAGGGAGTACCAGGTCAGAGATCCTAGCCAGTCCTGAGCTGATGGTGTCTCTCAGCCATAAAAAGCGGCTGCTACAGCAAGATCACATTGCGGGCAAGCTCAGCAGGGTGTGGAGTGATACCCTTCCTCCTTAGGGCCACCAGGCAGACAGCAGCTCTGAACTCAACAGGAGACATCCACCTGCTGCACTCAGAACTGCCTTAGTCTCTGGCAGTGCATTCACCAGATGAAAGACCCAGAGCAGCAACTTGGATAACTTGTCCAAATTCAGCTCAACAGTTATTCAAAAGCCAGAGGAGATATTGGAAGCAGGTCTTGATCCCCTCAATGGCAGAGAGGCTCTGCAGGAAGACAAAACAAATTACAGGGCTGGGCAATCACCAACTGTGTTGAATCAAGGTGTTGATTCTGCATATGGGACAGGGAAATCCTGGATGTATGGACAGATTAGGGAAAAAGAGGCTGGAGAGCAGTGTCATGGAAAGAGTCCTGGGGGTTCTGGTCAATGGCAACCTGAATATGAGTGAGCAGTGCCCTGGCAGCCAGGAGGGCCACCCATGTCTTGGGGTGCATCAGGCACAGCGTCACCAGCTGGGCAAAGGACGGGTTGTCCTGCTTTGCTGTAACTCAGCACCAGCTCATCCTTCTTCCCTCCAGACAGCTCCTGGGCAGAGCATTTGTTCTCACCGTAAGCCATACATACCCACAAATGTAAACCAAGCAAGAACACCAGATACAGCAGGATGAGATGGCTTATTTCGTCACCACAGGTGCCCTGTGATGCTTATAGGGCCCATTCTTGCTAGATTCTGCCCCTTTAGGTTGTGATCACCACATTCACACCACTCTTAATCGGTAGGGGATGAATTAGCTCTGCGTCTTCCTAGGGCACCACAAGCAATGCAATATCCCATGCTTTGCAAAACACTCAGGCCCAGCAAAGCCTGGCTTTTCACATCCACAAGTTGGACTGCAAAGGATTATCTTAATAGAGGGCCATGAAATCCCCATCCTTTTTGTCCCGCTTGTGCCCACCCTTTGTGGATAATAACTCAAAAATGCAAAACCAAATATTAAACCTGATGGCCATGTTCTTCCTAAAAGATATGATCCTGGCAGTGGTGAATTACCTGATACATTTTACCTCCTCTTCTCTTCATAGACCTTTAAAGGACAAAAAGGTGATGTCATTTCATCCATTTCTTCCTCAAACACCAGCTTCAGGGTTGTGATGAAAGAAAAAAACTAAAGTTAAAAAAACCCTAATAACTAAAGATCTGAATTAACTGATTAACAATTAACTGATTTTTTAATACTTCCCCACAGACCACCATTTACAAAAGTGGCTTCTAAGAATGTGACACCAAGAATTCCCTGCAGAGAAGGAAACCTAACCACTTGTAAGTGTTATTAACACTCATGTCAGGACTGCCCTGATCTTCTCTCTTCCTTTGTCACCCTCAGTCTTATACATCATCTCCCATCCTATTTGCTCAGCTAGGCACATCCTTTATCTGTATTTCTGAGATGATGCCACCTCACAAGGCCAGGAATAATCAGCAGTACATACACAGCATAACCTAACTCAAGCATGTGAACTGGAAGCATGTACTCTGCAGTCATTAGACAGAGAAAAAGGCTCTTTCAAAGCACAAAGCAAGGCAGGAACCTCATTTAGCTGCACGGAATTGCCCTCTAGAGAAGAACAAGGTGTTTGACGATAAATCAGGAAGATAATCTCTCTAGATAGTTGAGGATTTACCAAATATACCCAAAATTATGTGGCACGCAAGCTCACAGGCACAGGGGTGCAGAAATGGAGACTGGCTGTGCTGCACGAGGCCAATGGGGAGCTCAGCCATGGTTTGGAGCACACCACTGCCCAGGAGTAACTGTGGTCTCCCAGAAATCAAGAGGGGAGGCCCTCGATGCCCCCGTCCCCTGTAATGGTCAGCAGGAGCCCAAACATGGACAAGTCCCTTAGAATTTTCATTTTCCTGAACTCCAGCTCAGGGGCGGTCTGTGCTGCAGCATGTGCCATTACACAGTGCCTGGAGATGAGCCCTACCAGCAGGCAAAGCACAGCCCTGCTCCTGCTCAGTGCCTGCTCAGAGGGTGGTTTCCATTACTGCCTGACCCCCACAGGCAGGGAAGTGGAGTGATTCAGCTGCTTGGCTAAAAATAGAAGGAGAGACTTCCCTTTCTCCCTTTGGCCTGTTCAGTGAAAGCTCTCCACACTGATTCAAGCCACTTTAACTGTTGTCTGCCTCTTACCTTCACTAGTCTTTCACAGATCTGATATTCTCTGCCCCTGCATTTCATACCCAGTCTTCCTACCTCTTCTCTGCCTTGCCACTTCAGTCTTCCTTGTCTTCTGCTTTTGCAGCTGCATCCTACCCCTGCAAGTTCCCTTTTCCCATCACTATTTGTACTCTCATGTTTAGGGCATCACAGATGCACATAGAAGTCATGTGAAACCATCATTTTGGGTACAGCCACATTGCTGCCATGCCCTCTGATGGTGACAGCTGGCAGGAGTCAACATCTGCTGCAGGCATCTGGGCTGGTGGACTCAAAGTTCTGCAAAGCCAGAGAGCAAACAAAGTGCCAAGAAATATGATCACAGCACCCATCCTCCTGTGACAGCACAACAGCATCAGGTTAGGAGCTGCCTGAGCACTGAGAAGAAGGCTGAGGAGATGGACTGAGGCATGCAACAACTTGGAGCAAACTGAGACTCAGATTGTACAGTACCTGTATATGAACCATCTTTGCCTAAATTCTTGCATTTGCTCCACATTAAAGTTAATCCGAATGAGATCAGAATCTAGCTTTACTTTCCACATGTCCCATGTGCTATTACATAATCCCTTCCAAAATTTTTTAATTGCCCTTGTAAATACAGTGTCTGTGATACTAGAAAACTCCAGTGGTGTACCCTGCAAAAATCCTTTGGCCAGCATCCACTGCTCCATGGAAAGACACAAAAGTCTTGGGCATTGGGTTATTACCAAGTAAGCTGCTTGTAGGTTGTTTCTTTCCAGCCTCCAATGAAGCTGAAGGATAATCTCTGCCTAAAAGCATAGAACTGAATGTGCTGATTGCCTTCTTGTAATTCCTTTTTGTAATTAAAGAAGAATACTGGTTTTGATCCTGATTACAAAAGCCGTGGGCTAGATGCTAATAAACAGTTGGGAAAGCAGTCATCAGAACAGTACGTGCCCTTCTCACCAGCTTTGGCACAAAGGAGTCATCATGGAATTTCACTGTCTCTAGAGTGCCTAACACTAAGACTTGTAGATAGAAAGATAACTTCACAAATCAGTATTCTGGTCTCAGAGCTGCCACATCACATTTATGTAAGGTATGGACTACTGACCACTTTTGTGGAAAGTAGTCCACACATCTAATGTTTTTCAAAACACAGTATTGTCAGAACTTGGTTATACAAACAAACAAACAAACAAACCCAACAAAGGCACGCTTATTATAGTAACATTGGCAGAATGGAATTATTCTACTGAAAATATTAATCATTACATATTTATTTTAGACGAACATGGCAGAATCTGTCCCACTCCTTTGCAAAAATTTCAGTGAAAAGCAGAATTTACATTAGGTGAAGCAAAGTATCCCTGGTGCAGAAGATGCATAACTACATAGAAAATGTATCTCCCAAAGGGAAAAATAGCCTTCAACTTCTCATTAGGTAACTGTAGATACTGTCATGAGGCATGACTTATCTACCCAGTGACTACATGTCATTCATCCTTCCCAATGGTAGCTTAAAGGTTTATCACCTCTCAGGAGAGAAAGAAAGGCTATTCCTATGCAGTCTGTATTGCTGATGCTCTAACACAATTTCCTGAAGTTTCCCATACAAACTCTCCCTCATATCTAATGACCACACACAGGCTGGTGCCTGAGCTCATGCTAAACACATAACTGTGCAACAAGTTTTTACTGATTTTGGACAGAAAAGGGTTTTCTGACAGAGGAGCTGTTGACTGGCTTGCTTTTAGTTCTTGTGAGAATGAAGGTAAATGAAAGTAAGAACTGAATTTGGTGTCCAAATGCTTTGTATTGTTCCAGAAAAGGTGCAGCGCCGACAGCAACAAAATTTGGTGCAGCACATTCACAGTGATAGTGGCAGTCACAGACCATCTCCAGACCCTGTTTTATCATTTTTCTCTAATGCACTATGTCCTTTGCATCAGATGGGACAGCCTGGACAGCACAGGAAACTAGTCAGACTGGAAAGAAGTAATGTCCTCTTCCAACTGGAAAATAGGTAAAATCCAACCAAGGTTTCTCTTGAGCTACCAGAGCTTTAGCAAGAGATCAGGTACCAGGTGTCTGGGGAGAGAAGTCTCTTCATCTAGAAGAGAACTACTGCATTAGAGGTGAGACAACAGACAATCCCAGCCAAGGCAAAGGAGACAGGAACCTGTTGGTAATGTGACAAGGGTGTTTTGTAAGATGATCATCTATAGCCATATCATAGACAGCACAATCTGCAAAACCTCATGTCTTCAGCAGGTGAAAGACAGAATTCTGCTTTGGGAAAGTTGTCAAATATTACTCCCAAGCTCTTACTTTAATAACTGAAAGCCTGAGTAAAAGATTAAATTGAAGAAGGGTAGTTAATCAACACAAAACTTTTCTTTAGTTGAAACCAAATAAAACAACATGTTTGGGGAACTTACAATATCATACCTCCTATATAAAAAAAGTATTTTTACTGACATCCTTAAAAATCCTGGGATTTTTACATGAGGTCAAATGTTTATTTTTTTATTTAGTTTAAAATTCAGGAATCACATAGATACAGCTTTTGGTCTTAAAGTTTCTAGCACTTATGGTGTACATGAAAATTTGAAAAGATTCATAAATCTCTTTCCCTATCTTCTTCCTGCCCCCAACCTTCCACTCCCCAAGAATAAAATAATAGTAATAATAAAAGAGGCCCACTATGATTTTTACATCTCTGTTATAATATTCAGATGCTGCTTTAACAATATTTTTGCATGGAAAACTTTCAAAAAATTTTTGCTACCACTAAAGGTACATTCCTTGATAATAATCTAAGCTATTTAAATAGATTTTTCCTATGAAAAAGACTGGAGCATTTAAATTAGCCTTTGAGAATTAGATAGAGATAATTTTCTCCAATTAACCATTCCAATTTCTTCCTAAATGACTTCCCCCAGTAAGTCAAAGATATTTCCCTTCTTAATTCTGCTACTACTGTGTCTAAAATAAGTCTACACTCAGTTTTACATTTCATTTGCTGCTACAGCAGATCTAATAAAGCACCTGATTTACAGAACAGAATGCACAGTGCCTAGGGGCTGTGGGGAGAGGTTGTCCAACCCATTGGTTTCAGAGAGTAATTAAAATTTACCCTCTCTCCAGCTCACAGCAAATAAGAGACATTTTGCAAGCTTGCTTCCCAAAGGTCAGCAAAGACAACCATGACTGGAAGAAGAAGATGCTTGGGGTAATGTGCTCTGAGGATCAGTGATTAAGAGCTGGGAAAGAGTGGGAAGTGCTGGTGCTCACACAAGGTGACATGCTGCTTGGTGCTGAACATCAGGCAGAACAGCCAGAGGCAGACAGCAGGGCCAGGGAAAGGACACGTGCCCTGTGTGACAACCAGTGGCACAGACTGCTGCTGAGGAGGGACAGCTGGCAGTGGTGAGGGCAGCCCTGCAGTGGCAGAAATCACTAGTCCCACAGCACAGAACAAGAGCCATCATTTAACTCTGCAGCAACCTAAACACAAAATGGGAAAAAGTTTTTTCTCAACAATACTTAGCTGTCAGCTATATCAAGAACAGGATTTTAGGTGAATTGCCAAATTGTCTCCAAATATTATCTCCCATATTATTCTTGTCCATTTGTCACTGGTCATAATCCAAGACTGGATACTGGGGCTGGGTGATCTGTGGTCTCTGGGCCTAGTCAAGCATTTCCCCCATTTCATTTATAGACTTCTCTAGCAAAAGGGAGATCCTAGTCTCAGGGGGAGGATAATCTCTCTAATCTTGTGAAGCAGAGATTTTCAATATCCTGTTAATCATGAAAACACTTTAGTCATTCAGTATCATACATATTCCCCCCAAACGGGCCTGCCATGTTTCTCCTCATGAAGGGTTTTCTGGGACAGAAATCACATCCATGCATGGACAGAAACTTTCTATAAGGACATGCAGTGACTGGATAAGGGAGAATGGTTTAAAATTAAGATGAGAATTTAAATTAGATATTGGAAAGAAATTCTTCCCTTTGAGGGTGGTAAGGCAGTAGAACAGGCTGCCCAGAGAAGCTGCGGGTGCCCCATCCCTGGAAGTGTTCACAGCCAGGTTGGATTGGGCTTTGAAAAATGTGGTATAGTGTCCCTGCCCATAGTGGGGGATTTGAAATGAGGTAATGTTTAAGGTCCCTTCCAACCCACACCATTCTGTGATTCTATGATTCTGTGTCCAGCTCACTGCACAGAACAAGTCCCATCACAAACACGATTGTGCCGTGAACCCCGAGATCCTGAGTGTCTTCCTCTGCATTGTGTACAAAAGGTTCAACATATCCATTTCAGTGTGTAGCAAATATGGCAGTTGCACAGAATACACCAGTTCCTGTGCAGTGCTCCAACTCTAAATTTCTGCATAACAACTCAGGACATCGAACATCTGGAATTACAGGCAAGCATCCAAATATGGCATATTTCAACCAAACATTGCTTTCAGCAAAGATGGTATATGTGGAAGAGCTGGAAGCATAACAATTTTATGAGCCCAGAGCCAGCGGATCCTGTCAGAACTGAAATCTCCTACTCACTCATTATAAAATCGGCTTTTTTTACAACAGAAAGCAAGTATTTTTGCATTTTTTTACAGAATTTTATATCAAAGACCTAAGAAGAGCTATCTT
This sequence comes from Illadopsis cleaveri, assembly GCA_013399915.1. Classification (NCBI taxonomy): domain Eukaryota; kingdom Metazoa; phylum Chordata; class Aves; order Passeriformes; family Timaliidae; genus Illadopsis; species Illadopsis cleaveri. Next base: position 122,183 of record VXBB01018689.1, read on the forward strand.
GTCTCTCTTTCTATTCTCCCTGTGCTTCTCAGGTTCTAATTCTCTGGTTTTCCTTGTTGTCACTACTGGCCTGACTTTCCATGCCTTATTCAAAGTATAAGGAGTCACTAAAAGTTTTTCTGCTGATTCAAGCCCTGAGCACATATGCAGTCTCCAGAGAGTTTATCAAAGAAGGATTTGCCTTCATCCAGTCCAAAGCCATTTAGATTGCAAACTCAAGAGAGGCCTCTGGAGTCAATAAAAGGAAGCTGCAAGTGTCTCCTGAGGCTCACTGTGTCCCAGCACTTGCTGACTCCTCCCTGCCTTGTGAAGCGGTACAGACATGAGCAAGACAGTGGAGAAAGAAGGTTGCCACCATGGGAAACACTAGGAATAAAGAAAGAGGAAGAAAATCCCAGCAGCTGCAGCCAGTCTCCCCACAGACCAAAAACCAGGGGGAACCTGGAAAACCAAAAAACATGTTTTCCTCCAAAACACGAATTTGACATACACAGCTGTGGGGCCACTGTGGATGCACATGCATAGGGCACATCATCTTGGTCTGCAGCTTCTAGACTGAAATGTTTATAACAGGGGAAGAAACAGCATTAGACCTCTGGTTAGAAGAACATTATAGCTTTGTGTAATAGATAGTCACTTCTTGTTATCATCTCTGTGGAATGTGTTAAAACCACATAAAAATTTATGTATAAAAGCAACTTATATCATGCATACAGTAGCCTTTTCACCTTCCTCCAAGGGAAGAAAGGTTGAACCCAAATGACTCTTACAGTCTTCTTCCTGTCAAACAAAATATTTCCTCTCTAGAGTACCTCAGTATTGCAGTGCATATTTCACGAAGAGCAGAAAATCCTTTGATAGGGAGCAGCAGTTCACTATTAACAAACGCAATGAGTTACTGCCTAGTGGAGTACAGCAGCTCACAGAAAATCTCTGTGCTTTCCCTTTTTATCAAAAGGTCATACAGTGTCTCAGAGACAGTATCTACTACTTCCACAGCTACTTCCATAGCTAGGACAGAACTTTGCATAGCTGCCTGAACACTAGAATTAGTCCTTGGCATAACAGTGAATATTTGGCCATTGATCTACCAGTGAGAATTTGGCCACTCAGCTAGCAAGGAAAGTCTCTCTTAGCTTTTGTTCGAGGTTTTATAAAACATTAATGTATCCAACAGCAGCAATAGCAGTAAAGTAGTACTTCAATACAGCCATAGACAAAGCCATGTCAACAGCCCAAGTCCAGGCTCTGTCTGTTTCACTCCCAGACTCTGATCCCAGACTGATAGCTAAGGTTTCATTCAAACTTCCTCTCGGAAGAAAAATGCACAGCTGACAGGATCATTTTTTCATTATTGTCTCCAGACATAATGACGGTCTTATAGACTACACACCTAAAAGTTATCCTGTTTCATTGTGCACACAACAGAGCATGGAATCTAGAATGCAGGAGAGTTGTCTGCCATGAAATGGGGATGTGCTAGTCCCAAGGAGGAGAGAGACAAGTCTCAGTTAGCCTAAGATGATGTTTGTCTTCTGCAGACCATCTAGAATCATGGCAACATAGACAGCCCAAACAAACATGCTTTGACTTTACACTCGTAATTCCATGTGCCTTGCCAATTCTTCTGTCCATGACCTTCCTTGCCTAGGCTAAGGAAGAACTTTCTGCATAGTCTCTCCATTCCTGAAGTAGCACAGACAAAATGTTGTTCTGGCATCCAGCTGTGGCCCTTTTCCCTCAATTCTTTCCTCTCTCCCTTGTGCCCTCAGCAACATAAGCCAAAGCAGGACAGATGTGCCTTGCACTTGGATCAGACAGGTTTGGGGCTCAGGAGGAGTTGGGGGAGCAGAGGATTATGCTGCGATAAAGGAGGGAAGGGACATGGTGTGAGATCCCTGAATCTACAGGCAGATCCCTCTCTGTATTCAGGTGTCTGGGGGTTATCAACAGAGAGACAGTGCCTTCACCTCAGACCCCTAGCCAAGCAACCCATGCCAGGGCAGGGCTTCCTGCAGCACCAGCACCATGGAGGTTGACAGTGGTCCAGCCTGGCCCATGCCCTCAGAGAGCAGTAAAGCAAGCCCTGAGATGAGCCAGGGAGGTGAGGCATTGCTGCTGCATCCCTATGTGTTTCCTCCACTTCGAAGGATGTAACACCTGCAAGTCACTCTGGGGAAGAAGACTGAGCCACAGTGGGGTTAAAGCAAGCCCAGACTGCCGTGCCAGCCTTTCCCAGAGGAACAGCAAGGCAGGGATTGCTGGTCTGCTAAATCCCCTTTCCATGTAGCAGGAGTGATGAGGTTCAAGGGCAACCTCTGGAAAAGGTTGAGAGAGATTAGAGAGATTCCACCACAGCCCTCAATTAACCCAGATGGGGAAAACTACCCTCCATTTCAGCTTTGAATTTGTTTAGTTTTAAGCTACAGCAACTGAGTGTTGTTATCTGCCTGCTTTACTGAAGAGCCCTCTGCCATCACATCTCTGTTTCCAGCAGGTACTTACAGATTCAGACCAAGCCAGCCAGTGGCCTCCTGGCTGATGAGTCAAATAAATTGAAATCCCAACTGTTTCATTACAAAAGCAAGTTTCCTGGTATCCTACTTGTTTTCTTCCCTCTTCTCAGAACCTCCTCCAAATTAGCAGCATGTTTGTGAGCTGCAGACTCAGGGCTAGACACAGCATTTCTGCTCCAGTCACCCCAGTAGCAAGCACAGAGGTGACACTGTTGCTCCACTGCTATCCCAATGCTGCTGTTTGCATCCCAGACTCACTCTAGGATACTCCTCTGGGTATGTCTCTCTGTATATCCAGCATAAGTCATGCTGAATATGGGCTGCCTTCTTCATTGACAAGACCTTTATCCAAACAGTTTGTCTGCACCCAGCTCAGACAGGTTCCAGGTTCTTTTATAGAGTAGTGACATGTCTCAGTAATAGTTTTCTAATCTGTGTTTATTACAAGCTTAGTATTGTAATTTCTTTTATGCCCCCTGATGCCTTGATCCAATCCAGCACCACATCCCACTGTTACCTGTCTCCTTAAAGTGGACAGGAGGAGATCCCGTCTCTTCCTAGAAACAAAGGCAGATTTACTTAGTGGCTATGTTGGCACAAATCCCAGGCCATGTCAGCAAGTTTTGTCCCACTAGCTGTCAGTCTGAGAAGGGCTCCTGAGTGCATGCCACCAGCACACCCTTGTCATAGTTGACTGCAATGTGCCAAACCAGCCGGAAGAACCTCCTGGAAGAGACAGTTTCTCCAGGGCAGAGTGGGATTCAGCCCCAAGCTCTGTACCTTGTGTGGAAAAAGCCAAGAACAAGGAAGGAGGGAAGGGGTTCCATGCCATGGCCTCACCACCACAGAACAGCAGCACTGCAGGGAGGATCCATCCTCCTTGTCCCCTTGCCATGTGTGCTGCGCAAGGGAACAGCCATTCCCTGAGCAGTGACACAGCTCAGCAATTTCACATCATCATGTGAAGGGAAGAGTGTCTCCCAGATCCCACCCCATTTTATATTCCTGCATCATGGCCAGTGTGCATTCCTTGAGCACCTGGGGCAACCAGGATTTGTCCAAGGTGGCAGGCTGCTAGTCTCCAAGCCTGTTTCATTCCTTCATCTGGCATGCATCTGCAGCAATGTCACAATCACTGCTGTAAAGTTCAGGGTGGAGCCTTGCAAAGAAAAGAAGGTGCATTAACGTTGCCTCTCTGTGCCCAGCTGCTAGAAAAAGCTTGAAGGTACTTTCAGCTGTTTGGGAGAGAGTTTAATGCATGAAAGGATCTGTCCCAGCTCTGCTCCATGGTCGCATCCTGTCCAAAGGAATGAGAGGATGCCTCTTACTGCTTTAAAAGTGAAGCTGTGCTTGGAAATGTGACCTAAGTCCTCTGGCCTGTCATCAGAGAGTGTTGAAAAAGAAGGACCATTCCACGAAGACAACCGGGACTTTTCTTCCTTATGTGTTTTTTCCTGGGTACTTATTTACTACAAATTTAAAGATTTTGCTTAGCACTAGTGTGAGCCCAAAACACTCTGAGTTATTGGGGCATGAAGGGCACTGGGAAACATTTTTTAGCTAAACAATTGTTTAATGCCTTTCCATTTAGAAGGCATTTTGATGACAAGTTCCACAGGGATGCATTTAAACACTCTCTCAAGATTCATTGAATGTGGGCCAGGTGAGACATGACCATGAATGGGTTTCAATTTGATTTGGATTCATTTTACTGCCTTTACAGAACACTTATTTGTTAACAAATGCTTGCTGTATGAACTTTTGTAACTAGTAAAGTATTTTAATACCCACCAGTAGCTGTTTCGCTCAACTATTACTCAAGATATTCTCAAAAAGCTCACATTTCCTTTGATAAACATGGAGGCACTGTTGCAAGGCACAGAACACAACACAAAGGAGCTTGAGGACTGAGTTAATTTTGTGTAAGGAGAAAATTTCAAGTGCAGACATTATCCTTCATTTCTAAGAGCACAATTGTCAGCTCATTGCATAGGGAAAAGAAATTAACTCAATAGACTACGGATCATCTTTTAGAATAAATGCAGATCAGACATGTTTAGTTTTTGAGTTTTGGATGATGAGCCATGCAGAGCTGTGAAACTATGTGCGTGTGTGCATGCACTGTGTTTGCAGTGAATTTATTGACTGAGTAGCAGTAAAAGCACACGGCTTTTTTTCATGTTGTGGCTTATGCCAAACATTTTGTCATGCATGTTGGGGTTTGGGGGAGGTTTAGCACTTTAGCCTGGGGACTTACTAAACTTCATCTTATTGGACTCTGCCCATCCATCCAACCATTCCAGATCTCTCTGCAGAGCCATCCTACCTTCCAACTGATCGACACACGCTCCCAGCTTAGTGTTGTCTGCAAATTTACTGATTAAAGATTCAATACCCTTATCCATGTCATCAGTAAAAATATTGAACAGACCCCAGCACAGACCCCTGAGGGACACCACTGGTGACTGGCCGCCAGCTGGATGCAGCACCATTCACCACCACTCTCTGGGCCCGGCCATCCAGCCAGTTCCTAACCCAGAAAAGAGTGCTCCTGCCCAAGCCCCGGGCTGCCAGCTTTTTCAGAAGTGTGCTGTGGGAGACAGTGTCAAAGGCCTTGCTGAAGTCCAAATAAGCAACATATTCCAGCCTGTAATACAACCATCCCCCTCCCTTCTTCCCAGGGCTCCTTCACTGGAGTCCTGAAGGGGATCCTGAAGCTACCTGAGGTTTTCAGAGAGAAGCAAATATTCACATTTCCAAAATCACAGGTCTCCTCAGGGGCAGCAGGGTGCCCAAAGCTGTATCTGACAGAAGCTCACCCCTCTGCATCTCCAGCTGGTACCATGTGGCTTTCTCTAGCACATACTCCTCCATCCAAAATAAAGGCATAGGCAAAGGTTGTTCTCCTGGCTGTGGAAGCAGTGGTAATTTTCCCACTGAAAGGAAAATTTCCTCCAATGTACAAAAAGAGAAACAATAAAACCATCTATATAATAACAAATAACATCGTTTTGAGTTGTCAGAACTTAGTTTAGTGTCTCCATGTGAAGTTCTCAGATCACAGAAACTGATTCCTAGAGTGAATAAATTTTAAATCTGTTATGTGTGAATGGATATTAATAATGCTATAACAGTAGGCTGGAAGAGTGCACACATAAACCCTTAATCCTAATCCAGAACACATACATGACTTCAGCTCTCTACATTTCCCACGCTATATCTTTCAACGGCAGGAATTTCGCACTACGATCACTTCCAACTCTAGGTATCTTATTTTGGAAATAATCTTTTCAAACTATGTTAATGCTTTAAGCATCCCACACAGAACTGGTTGCTCTAAGTTCTCCATTATTCTTTTAGCATAGTGAATGCACACTTAAAATTTCCTAATAGGTACTAAGAAGCTCAAGGCAGAAAAGATTTCTAAAATAACTCATGCTATTTTCAGAGAATCCAATTTAAACAAATGCCAGCTAAAATATTTCTGGATTGAAAAGTTTTCTATAGTAACTTGCAAATACAAAACCAGTCACCAGGACAGTTCTAGCTGATATATTTTTTGTCTTAGATCTATACTTCTGTCCAGTTAAAAATTCCTAGTTTGAAAATAGGAAGATGTGGAATGAGCACTGATTTTTATCTAAGTGTTCCAAAAAACAGATTCATGTTTCTAAACCACAGATTACAGGTAAGGTCAAAGGATAAGTCTGTCCAGGGATTAGTACAAGGCTTGCTCCTACAGCTGCTGGAGGAAATGGAGCTATAGCTTCTGAACACAGGATTGATGGTCAGGTTCTGGCCAATGCAAGTTTGGGTCATTTGTGGTCAAGCATAGCCTTCTCTGTGGATCTGACACACCTTGTGTTGCAGCATCCCAGACAAGTGCATTTACAGGATCAAGACCAGAAGACCCACTGCACTTACTCTATTTTTCATCCTAGCTCCCCCTTTGAATTCTCACTGCAAAGCAAAGCAAAAGTTACTTTGTGATATTAAAAGGGGGAAAACTGGAGCAGAAAATAAAAAGAAGATGAGAACTTGATGTCAGTCTCACAAGCCTGTTGGGTAGTTCTGTTGTTTTGTTTACGAATGGTTGGTATTAAAGCCATTGGGAAATTCTCTTCTCATCTGAAAGTCAGGCTGCAAATCTCAGACTCTATGTGAGATTTTAAGCATCTGCTTTTCAGCAAGGAATTTTTAGACTCCAGGCTGTTCTCACAGACTCCTGTGACCCTTACTGTGTGCACCCAAATCAAAGAATCTCTTAGAAGGAGGTACAGACATCCAGGTATGAAAGGTATGAATGGTGTGCTTAAATGCGGTCAGGCAGGGAAATATGGCACATCCTCTCCAACATATGCTACTGCTGTGGACCCTCTTGCCCACACTGGTGCTGGGCTGGGGAGAGGGCAGGTCCCTGGACACAGGCTCCTTCTTCTGTTCTGAACAGCTTGGAGACAGCTTCTCTCCTACAGCAGCTCCTCATGTCCCTACATCACTCCCCAAACTCCCTTGCCACTTTTTCATAGCTCAGTCTTTCTATTTAGCTGCTTTACATCCAGCACCAAAGACTGGTCCCCTGGGGCAGCTCTGCAAGTAGAAGCAGCAGATAGAATTGTCTGCATCAAGAAGCAAACAGCAAAAAACAGCTGCTTTTGTCCCAAAGAAGTGGCTATCAAGCATCTTCCCTTCCTGGAGAGATCGAGACTGTGCAGGTTTCTAGCATGACATTAACTGCCACACAGCAGACCCCAGCACACAGGAAGATTTGAAAGCCTGCATCCTAGAAACTCAATGAGATCAATCCCACCGGGGATGGAGGAGCCAAAGCAGAGCACTGACTAGCACCCACATGCATCACTTCTTCCTCTGCCTCAGTTGGACAGAGCACAAGCCATCAGGAAACTTCACACACTGCTGCTTTAAATAGCAGCTAATCCCCAAAGCCCAGAACTCAACAGAAAGCTGCCTGAGGAAAAACATTCAACAGCCTGAAATCCCAAATTAATTCATTCTGATCGCTGCTGCCAAATAAACTGAAGTGGATTAATGGCAGCACATAGCAAACAACTGAATGTAAAGGCTGGTTTTTGGCTTGTTGCTCAGTTCTCCAGAAGACATCACAGCACATCTCCATGCGGGGAGTTCCAGCTGCCCTGTCCCCAGGCAGCCTTTGTAGGACAGGAGGCCAGGGGCTGGGACTGGGCTTCCACAATATGTGTGGGTATGCATCTGCTTCCAAGGACACGTTGAAAATCCACCAAAATCAGCCTGTGGAGGACCAGGGCAGAGTTTACACCTTGCCCCAGCAGCCCCAGTGCAGCTGCTCACCTTCATACAGTAACAGTGCCATTGCCTCACCATAAGCACTGAAACCCTGCCCTGGCCTTTCCATGTTTGCAGAGGGTGGCCTCCTCACCAAGGATTCACACATTCCCCTCCTGCCACATTCTGCCTGTGTGAGACCCTGGAGGTAGATCCTCTTAAGCCTGAAGCAACAGTTACCTACAGTGCTAGTGCCCACATAATGGATAGGGAGTTTCTGTCTTCCCTCATAGTCCATCTGTGCCAGAACTTCACACATTGAATAATGAAATCTCCCAAATGAGCATGTACATATCTGGGAAAATGGTGGTGGCTTTCTTTAAAGCACAGAAATTAAGAACTCCCCATCTTCCATGAGTCTTAAGACTCATGAGTCTTATCCTCAGGCAACCTTTAGCTCCTTGAAACAATGACCCCAGGGAGCTCCACCCTTACCTGTGAGCACCTCATCAACGGACTTCTTGCTTTTGCTGACTGCACCCCAGAGAGCAACATGCCCAAAAAACTGCTGCCCCTTAGATTAGACACTGGAGATCCATGCACACCTTCAGATAATTCTATTCTTGGCAGTACACAAGCACCTTGAAACTCTGTGTTACTTTTCTTTCAGGCTTTTTATCTGGAATAGACAACCCTGCTCACTTCATCCAGTTTGAGAAAGTTTTTGCCTTTTCTTCACAAATTCTCTTTGAGGTCTGGAAAACTTTTGTCTTCAGGTCAGTAAAACCTTCAGCAGTTGGAAGGAACCACTGAAATGTTGCTTCTCACACATCAGAGGAACAGACTCACCAGAGAAATTATTCCTGTCTAGATACTTACATGAACATGGACATTCACAAGTCTGAATGGGACTCCTGAGTCTTAGCTTAAGGGACATCAGTCTCTAAGAGAACCGGTTGAAAGCTTCCTGCAGACCTGCAGGAATTGCCAAGCTCTTCCTTCCTGAACATCAGCTGGGAGAGAGATGTTTCCAGGGCTTTGCCCATCCACTTGCAGTTTAGTAAGCTGCTTTCTTCCACAAGCCCTTGTGGATGGCTGTATCAGAAAATGTCATTAGTTGGGGTTTCTGGAAGGTGGTATGCGTTTTCCTTTGGCTTTCTGACTTTTTATTGCTGATGTTTCCCTCACATGCATATTCTTTGTGTAGACATACATACAAGAACTTGCCTGATTTTTGCCTTAGCTAATAAAATTAATTCTCTCCCCTGCATGCCTTGCCTTTACAAGAAATCATGTCCTTTCTAGATCTGACCTGTAGAAACTGCCTTTGTGCATAGGAACATCTCACCTGGTTCCCTGCAAGTCCCACTGCAAGCTGTGCTGAGGGCAGTGCTCCTTTTTTTCCCTCTCAGTCCTTCAGCTTGCCTAAGTCGTGTAAATATTCATAGCACAGAGGAAAACAGCTCATTAACTGAGGGAGGACCTCAGTTCTGATGGATGCTCAGCTGCTTCCTACAAAGGAAAAGAGAGTCAGCAGGAGGGGGTTGTATTGGGTTTGGGCAGGCTTCAGTGGGGGGGTACTACAAGAGTGGTCCCATGTCCAACAAAGCCAATGCCAAATGGCCTCAGGATGGACCTGCCACTGGTCAGGGCTGAGACAGCCAAGAATTGTAGTAATGCCTCTGTAATAACATAGGAAAGGAGAGAAAGGAGGAAAAAGAAAAAAGTTACTGTGCAGGTGCAATTGTGGCCAGAGAAGAGTGGAATGAGAACATGAGAGACGAACAGCTCTGCAGACACCAAGGTCAGTGGAGAAGGAGGGGCAGGAGTTGTTCCAGGCANGTAATAAATTCAGTTAATATCCTCAAAGTGAGTCAGTTTTGCCCATGATGCTATTTAGTGAGTGATCTCTCTCAGTCCTGATCTCAACTCATGAACTTTTTGTTGTATTTTTTTCTCCCCAGTGCACTGCTGGGGAGAAGTGAGAGAGTGCCTTTGGTGGGTGTCTGGCACCCAGNTGCCCCACGCCAGAGCAGGTGGGTGCCTGGAGGAGGCTGTGACCCTCTGGGAGGCCCATGCTGGAAGAGGCTCCTAACAGGGACGTGCAGACGCATGGAGAGAGGAGCTGGAGCAGGTCTCCTGGTAAGACTTGTGACCCTGTGGGGGGCCCACGCTGGAGCAGACTGTGCCTGAAGGACTGCACCCCGTGTAAGAATGACCCACTTTGCAGCAGCTCATGGAGAACTATCTCCAGTGAGAGTGATGCCACGCTGGATCAGAGGAACACCTGTCCCTGAGCAGCAGAAACAACGGGAGGTGAACTGACCCCCATTCCCTGTCTCCCTGCTCCTCTGGGGAAGGAGGTAGAGCTGGGAAGGGGCTGGGGGAGAGGAGGGGAAGTTGTTTTTTAATATTTTATTTCTCATTATCCTGCTCTGATTTTGCTAGTAATAAATTCAGTTAATATCCTCAAAGTGAGTCAGTTTTGCCCATGATGCTATTTAGTGAGTGATCTCTCTCAGTCCTGATCTCAACTCATGAACTTTTTGTTGTATTTTTTTCTCCCCAGTGCACTGCTGGGGAGAAGTGAGAGAGTGCCTTTGGTGGGTGTCTGGCACCCAGCCAGGGTCAAACTGCAACAAGGGTAAAAGCACACTTCAATTAAAGCTCCTGAATGCCTAGAGCTGGAGGGACTCAGACAGCTCTCCCCTCAGCTGTATTGAAGCTCTAACTAGAGGGCTCTGGAGAAAACCTGCCACTGTCAGTTTTCTGTCCCATTTTGTGACTGATCTCCAAGTTTTACCTCTAACCATAAAATCAGTGCTGTGATTTCAGCCTGGATTGAGGAAGCTGAGCAGGGGTAGGAGCTCATTTTCCTGTGAATACATTGCACAGCAGAAGAAAGGATAGGCTAAGTGTTCCCGTTTTTTCCCCCTCATGCCTCCTCCTGCAGGATCAGAGCTAGACCAGCTGCAGTTTCCATGCCAATATATGCTGCCAGCCTCATCAATTACTGAAATTGAAATATCAGACTGAAATACTCATGTTTTTCTGTGTTATTTCACACAACAGACAGCAGTTATGGAGAAGCATGCAGAAGAGGATAAGTCTGATCTCTGTCATTTAATTTGGCAAAAAAATTGTCATTTAAAGGAGTAGAATCCCAGAAACTTCCCCCTGCCCCATTTGTCTACATACCAACAAGGCAGTAATTGCCCGGTGAAAGTAGAGGCACAGCACTACTAATCTGAAACAGCTTTTACTCGTCTTGAAACATGATTTAGTTTCTCTCAACATATCTATGTGAAATGCAACATAGATGCATATGATGGACAAACACATACACAGAAAGGCATGCATAAAGTTGTGAGATGCACCCTGAAAGAGGCATATGATAGTGGTGTTCCTACAAGCTGGCTTGTGTGCAGCTGAGTAGTGCAAGGACTCAGCAGCTGCAGTAGTTGAAGCAAGAGAGGGTAGAAGTTGCCTGAAAGCTAGAAGTGATGGCACAGAAACATGCAAAAGAATCAAATACAAGTGCTGTCTTCCACTTGGAGTGGTCTTGCAGGTTCCTGTAAGAGGCTGTGTTCAGAAAAGAAGATATTTCTAGATATATATCTATTCACAGATTTGCTGTGTTTTCTTTCACTCTATTTAAAGCAATGAAAATTCTCAACCACTTTCTAGAATTTTAGTTTCATCCTTCTTAAAACAAGCTTCCCTCCTTCATTCACAAGCTGTGACAGTACCTTTCTTGAGATGTTACCTTGAGGGAGCAAGCAGCTCTGTGAAGTAGGAGCCATAAAATGAGTGTTTTGTAAAACATTCATGCATGAAAAAGGAAATTGCTCTGTACTATCAATTCCAGCTATGCTCAGGGTGCAATGTCAATGGATATTTATACATTACATTTACAGCTTTCCCGCCCTATTCCTGCTTTTCATAGCATCATAGAAAGATTTGGCTGGTAAGGGACCTTTAAAGATCCTGTAGCCCAAAACCCCTACAATAACCAGGGACATCTTCAACTCTATCAGGTAGCTCAGAGAATGTCCAATCTGGCATTGAACATTTCCAGGAATGGGGCATCCACCATCTCTCTGTGAAACCTGTGCCAGTGTTTCACCACCCTTATCATGAAATATCTTTCTTATATCTAGTCTAAACCTCCTAGAATCATTGAATCCTAGAATCATAGAATGGTTTGAGTTAGAAGGGATCTCAAGGTCATTTAGTTCCAACCCCCTTGCCATGGGCCAGGACACATTACACTAGACCAGGTCGCTCAGAGCTTAACCCAGCCTGGCCTTGATTGCTGCCAGGAATGGGGTATCCACAGCTTCTCTGAGCACTACCCTCCCAGTAAAGAATTTTTTCCTAATTCTAAACTGCCTTCTTGTAGTTTAAAACCATTGCTGCAGGTCCTACTAAAATGCTTGTCCCCATCTTTCTTATAAACTCTCTTTAAGTACTGGATGGTGCTGTGAATGTTCTAGGAGGTTTTTCTTCTACAAGCTGAACAGCCTGAATTCTCTCATCCTGTCCTCCTAGGAGAAGTGCTCCAGCCCTCTGATCATTTTTGTGGCTCTTCTCTGGATCCACTAGGTGGATCTGCTAAGGTCCATGTCTTTCTTGTACTGTCTTTCTACCTCCACTACATCAAGACACATTGCTCTGTGCAGGTCTGAAGCTGCACAGAGGGTGATCATGACATGATTCCATGAAGTGCTTTCTAGTCAGCAAGCAAGGCTAAACATGAAATCCCGGCACTCTAATATTGTCCTGCTGGATGCTGCTCATAAGAAATCATCCAGTGTTCCATGAGATGAGAGGGAGAGTTCTCAGTAAGAGCAGGGAGTTTTAATGGACAGTTCTTATAAATGCTACTGGTCTTCAAATTAGACCAATTTTCCAGCACTGATCATTTTGTCCACCCCATGTTTTCAAGCCCCCTTTAGTTTTCTTTGCATTTCAATTCAGAAACAGAGTGGATTGGAGTTAGTCACAAGCCCTCAAGAAACACACCGAACACAGACTTCAACCTAGCTTTTTCACATTGCCACCAATAAGTTGAAGGATCACTGCCTGACACTGTACTTACATATTTCAGTCTTCCCCGTTTTCCTCTGTTCATTTTTCTTCCTGGTGCTACTATGTCCCATCTAGCTACTTCCAGATTCCGATTCCAAACACTCCATCCACACTGCTCTTTTCCTGCCTGCAAGTGTTCTCACCACTTCTCCTCTCCTGCCAAGTGTCCCCCTCCAGTGACTAGCACTGCTCAGGGATAAGATGCAGAGTGCCTCTCCTAGTATCAGTCTGCTAAATGCAGACCCAGCCTTGAACACAAGAGTAGCTGGATGTCTGTGTCATCCCTTGAGAAGGCCTTCTCCGCATGCTTAAGCATTTTCAGGATCTGGATCTTTGATATCCTTGAATTAGAGAATGCACTGTTCTCTTTGCAAGATCAACAGCACTTAAGGCAATTACACTCAGAAAATAATATCCAATATGCATATGCTTACATAAAAACAGCATGACACTGACATTTCAGATGAAGAATTAAACTGATTTGATCTTTATTTTCTAAGAGTACTTCATACATCTCAAGCAATGCAGCATCAGGCAAGTAAGAGATTTCAGTGATGGCAACTGGAAATGATTTGCAGGTTAGGGCTCTCTTGGCACTATAAGCAAAATGCCCCTAATTTCCATGAGAATAAGCAAGGCTCTATTAAAAATCCCATTCCAGGGAAACAGTACATTTAGAGGGGTTTGGGGGGCAGGGGGGACACGTCACATGTAAGAATTGAAGATAATCTAATTGGTTTGATTAAAAGAATCCAGCAATTCGATTTAAGCATCTAACAGCAGGTAAAACACTTCCAGGGAAGTTACACTTGTTCTGTATTCAGCTAAGATATTTTCAAACCATCACATATCAAAATACAAACTAATTATAATCTTTGCATAAAAGAGGCAAACTGCCCAATCTCTGTGCTTTTGTTTCATCTAATCTATGTTCATTGCACTCTTCATGCAAATGAGCACATTTGTTACAAATTGAGTAAAATTACTTTGCTAATCATCTAGTATTTTATCATCTGAGTTTCAGGCTTTAAATATCTTGTTTTTCTATACCTGTCTGCTAGCTGTGGTGTATAGCACGTGGTATAATTTTGGTATCATGATGTTTGCTCTGCAAAATTCACCCTAAAGAAGGGCAAGCAAGCAGGCTCCACACAAGTTATCCACAAAATGCAGAAGGAAAGTCAGGCCTTTATCTGTCTCTGCTGATCTGTCAGCTAGGAGGCTGTTGTGTCCCTTCAGGTGGCAGACAGCCCCCAGTCATGTCCCTACAGCTTTTAGTGAAGAGGAAAAAGCATTCATTCCCAGCTCACTGTCCAAGGCTCAGGCAGGCTGTGTGGCACTCCTGGCTCCCTTTCTGCTGAGATGGGAATCCAGTGCAGACAGTGTCACATACCCTGACAGATGCAGCAGTGTGGAGGAAAGATGGAAAAGGTGACTCATTTCTATCCTGCACTTGTACTCAGGAATTAAAACAGGCAGCAGCTGTCCAGACTGCCACAAGGATGCTAAGGCAGAGTTGCAGGTGTTGACCATGGTTGTAGATAAGAGCCTTCATCAAAAACCCAGTAAAATTCTGCTACTGAGGCATGTTTGTCAGATGACTGTCTCTTTAGTGAGCGAGAAGGGACCTGTAGGAGCTTCTTCACTTTGCATTTAAATAAGGTTGTTCCAGGACATGGGGAATAGCAAAGCCAGGTTTCAACACCTGTTCCTTGCCCACATCCCATGTGCATGGACTGGTCAGGCTGCTGTTGTGTGGAATAGACTCTAGCTAAATTCCTGACTGCCCAGTCTTTACAGAATCACTGAATTTTTTTGGTTGGAAGGAACGTCAGAAGATCATCCAGTCCAGCCTCCCTCCCAAAGCAGAGTCACCCTGAGCAGGTGTCACAGGAACGTGTCCAGGTCGGTTTTGAATGTCTCCAGAAAGATTCCAAGACCTCCCTGTGCAGCCTGTTCCAGTGCTCTGCCACCCTCAAAGTAAAGAAATTCCTCCTTGTATTGAGGTGAAATTTCTTGTGTTATGGTTATGGCCATTAACCTTTATTCTGTTGCTGGCACTGCTGAGAAGAGTCTGGCACCATCCTCTGGNACTTAAGGTTCATGCTATCCTTTCATCTGAGCTGTTGATAAACAAGCTGATTAAGACTGGACCCAGTATTGGTCCCTGGGGAATGCCACCACTACAGGCCTCCAACTGGATTCTACTCTGCCAGTCACAGCACTCCGAGCTCTGCCATTTCAGCCAGTTCTTGTTCCAGCTCACTCTGCGTTTATCTAACCCAGATTTCCTGAGCTTACCTGCAAGGATGTTATGGGAGACAGAGTAAAAAGCATTGCTGAAGTCAAGGTAGTAGCAGAGGCCTGCCCTGGGAACTTTGTACATGAGATATTGTGAATATTTAGCCAAGAGATATTGGAACTCAGAATATCCTGCAACCTCTGTTTTGCTCCAGGTTTGATTCAAATAGGTCAGCTGTACAAATATGGTCACATACATTTTGTTTCCTTCTGTTCCCCTTTCTCTCCACTAGCAAAACTTTCTCAGTAGGATGTAGAAATTAAAGCCTATTGGAAGTTAGCTGTTGTGAATTTATATGTAGCTGAACTATTGGTTCTAGTCAGACAGCTGTCTTAATTATTGTGATTGGGTTTTTCTGGTTGGGGTTTGGTTTGATTTTGTTTGGGGGGGTTTTGCTTGGTTGGTTCTTCCTTTTTTTTTAATCCTGGGGTTTTCATAAAATGTATTCATTTTGGCTTGTTCAGAAATGCTACCTGTGTTGAAAGGGCTGATGAGATTGACAGCACAGCCCACCCTGCAAAAGCTAACCCACAACAGAAAATTTCAACAACACCGCTCTCAATAACTACCATTTTGTTTCATCCTTGCACATCCCTTACCACAGCTCTACTTTTCCTTAAATGTTCTTCACATCCCATCAGGGAATCATCTCAGTCTGCTACTGAGAGCCTCGGGAAGGAGCCCCAGTTCCCTCACAGGGGTTCCCCAGACTGCCTTCTGTGCACCCAGACCTGCCAGGCATGGAGCTTCTAATAACACACAGCTGAGATTGGCTCTCCGTATATTAATCTTTCACACACTTCACACATCAGACTGAGCTTTGTAAACCAAAGCTGCTCCCCATGCTGCTGTTCATCAAAGGATTTATCACATGCAGGCACCTCAGTGCAAGTGACAACACAAAGTGTTGTGCTGGGGTCCCTGAGGCAGTGCCACCCACTTCCCTCCCATGATGGATCTCCACAGGGTTGCCCTGCATGCTTATGGCAAAGCAGGAGGGAAGCCGCTACTTACGTGCCGTGGCACATCATTGAGCAACATTAAACAGGCAACATTTGAGACTTTCTGCTACAGAGAGCAGGAAGGAGGTGTCCACACTCCCAGAAGCATGTCTTTGTCAGAGCTGTGGACCACAAATCTCCAGTCATAACTGCATCTCCTGTTGTGAAAATCCTCTCTAACATGTCTCTATCTTTTCTCAGCAGCTGTCTTGTGTTCTAGTTGTGAAAAGGAAGGACCAGGGACCTTACTCCACTGACAAGGCACCTCCAGCACAGCTTTTGTGGAGGAACTAGTCTTTCAGTGCCACTGCCAAATGTCCTGACCACTGATGTGTAGGCCAAGTTCATGTGCAACCAAAATCTAAGAAGCTGTTCACCCACTCCTAAGCCGCTCACTGCTCTGGACTGTTGACTCCAGTCATGTTCGTCTCTTTAACATTTATTCAAAACAAAAAGCGATCCACAATACAAACAAACTTGTGCCGAATCAGCAAGCCAGACACCGCTCTCCAGTGCTGTCCCTGTGACCACAGACTCAGCTTTCTCAGAGGATCACCCCATACAAACAGCCTTTGCAGGCTAGCAAAAGCTTAAGACCAAGAAGGGCTATTTTGGGAACTCTTTCAGCCTCCAAAGACAGCAGCTTTTCAGGGTTTTTTCTATTAGAAGTTGAGCACAAGTCTTCCTATCTTGACAGATAGAACCAGCTCTCAGGGTAACAGGTGCAGGGTCTTCTGAGTGCTTGGGACCTCAGGTCTTCCTGCTGGTGAGTAATACACCAACATGCAGTACTGGGTGCATATTTGCTGCGTGAGTGGGACTGTGTCAGGTTCTGCATCACCAGTAGTCCTTGCAACAGACATCAGCAAATACAACACACTGCAGTGGTAATGTCAGAGCTCTAAAAAAGGCACAGGTGAATAAAGTTTTGCCACGTATAGTTCTTCTTGAGATTAAGTACGATTCTTAAGGCCCATCTCTAGTGGCTGGCATCCTTAATTCTTCAGATGGTGATGTCATGCAAAAGCAGTGATGTTTTGAGCAACAGATTGAACATTTCACTGAGTTACACCTTAACCACTGTATCACACTGAAAAAGTGTCCTCAGTACCCTGCAAGTGAGGAGGACAACAGTATTATATTGAGTGAGAGAGACAGCTGAAGGAGCAGGGCTGTTCCTTGTGGCAACCCAAGATTTTCATCAAATGTTGAGAGATAGGTAACAGGTCCTTTGGGATGACCCTCTGTCCCCCATCAGGCAAAACAAAAGGAATTAATGTCCACAAGCCTATTTCTCAATCTGAAACCAGAAAAATAATTTCAGAAAGTTAGTCACTTATGTCTGTCCTACCAAACATACCCAGCATGGACCTCAGAAATCACAGCCAGGCCACAAGCTTCACTTCAGGCCTGATAGGCAAGCTGAACATTTTAGGGAAACTTCTGAATTGTAACAGAGGCAATGGTAGGACACCTTTCTGAATCAAGTCTGGGAATACTCAAGCTACAGAGGCACTGAAGGGCAGGTGACATTGCAACGCGGGTGTAAATGCATAGCTACAGAAAATAAAACCAAAATTAACAACAGTTTTCAACTGTCATGTTTATCTATTTTTTAAAAAAAGACACAGACATTTTCTTTTTTGGTTTTTTGTTTGTTTGTTTGGGGTTTTGGTTGGTTGGTTGGTTGGCTTTTTAAACTTTTTTTTATTATTATGAAATAAATTACAAAGCTTTTTGACTTCAGGAAGTAATCTGTGAAATGGCCAGTAAGAAATTGCAGAGGCAACTTCAAACACAGCAAAACTACAGATTCCTTGCTGAATGTCAGCTGGAAGAGATCTTTGGAACACACACAGTACAACTTCCAGCCCACAGCAGGGGCAACTAAATGAGGTTGCTCCAGCGCTGGAAGATCTCCCAGGGTGGGGACAAGGGCCTCACTCCCACAGTGAACACACAGGTAAGGAAAGAGTCCCCTGACCTCTTGGAAATGTCCTGTACTGCTACTTGTGCCTGTTGCCTTTGAGGCTCTCCCTGTGTCCTTCTGAGAAGAATTCACCTCCATGCCTCCCCTCCTTGGAGCCAAAAGCTCTCTGATGCATCCTCATCCCCAGGCTGAAACAAAGCACAAATCACTGCAAACTTAGGTGATAACAGACTGTTCATGATTGCACAAAGGTCAGATGGGCAAGGACTTGCTGAAGATCTCAACCTAACTGCTCAATCAGCAATTTATAGTAATTTATTTAGATGACAATAGAATCACTCACTAAGCAACTGGACAATTATCCCTGGTGTGAAACACCCCAGGATTAGTCAAAACAAGAAATGTCTCCTCCCGGAAGACCTTGCAGACTCCAGCAATTTGCTGCCTGGAGGAGCATAAGACTCATGGGATCTACAGGGAAAAGCACTTCAGGATTCAGTAAAACTTATGGCATGTGTTTAGGGGGATTGATGGAACATGCTAGTCATTACATAATACTTAGGGAAGAGACAAAACAATGGGAAAAGGAAAGACCAAAATGGCTCAGAAAGGAATAAACATGGGAAAACAGAGGAAAACGTAGAGAAAAGTGCTGGCTCTGTATAAACAGGCCTCTGGTGTTTGTATTTCTCTGTGTGAGTCTTTCACTTCATCATTGTTGAGTGCCCCATCCTCTCATTAAATCCTACTTCTTTGTGAGTGCATTCTCTACTGTTGATAGATGTGTGTGAACAGCAGTGAACTTCAAGATGGACTCACTTGTAAGAGAAGAGGTGTGGTTCCCAGCAACAGAAGCTGGAAATCTCTGGGGTTCCCTTGCCCGGGTGACAGCAGCAAGGCTGGCCACAGGGATCTAGGCCAGGTACTGCATAAACTGTCCATGCAGATGCGTGCTTGTGTGTGTGTTTGCTCCTTGAACACTGATGAGCTGGGGAACAGGATCAGGCTACTCAGCAGCCCATGGGCACCATCCTGCACCATTACCAGCCAGGGACATGTGCCCAGGCTGTACTGCAGGTTGTCAGCAGCCCATTTCTCCCATGTGCCAAGCCCCCTCCAAAGGATGCTCCTCCCCTTCAGCATATACACCACCCCCCCTACTTGGTACCATTTTCAGATCTGCTCTGGTCTCCCCTCAACCAGCTTAAGAATGATGCTAAAGTGCCTTGCCCTAGTATTACATCACTTCTCTGCCAAACAAGGCTGAGATGGGGTGACAGACCACTGAAGTCAGGGCCCAGAGATCCAGTCCCCCTTCAAGCCCACTCACCTATTAGCTCCATGTGTGGCTGCCGAGTACACCATGCTGAAGGCCTTGCCCAAGTTGTTCAACATCCATTGCTCTTCCCTCCTCCACAGAGTCTGTCATCTCTTAAAAGAAGAAATCAAGTACCACTTGTCCTGCAAATTCCCTCTCAGTCATTTCCCTACATCTACCTCTTGGCAAAGAGTTTCCCTCTATTATTATCTGCCTGTGGACTGAAGAGAGGCTATTTCCCAGACTTTCCATACTTCTGTTAGATGGTGCAATGCCAGTCTCACAAACAGCCCCTGATCACAGTCTTTCATAGTTAGGAGAGTGGGAGGCCTATAATGACACCAGCCAGCTCCTTCTCCTGCCCCACTGAGCAGCGAGATCACAGCTTCTTTCCCCACCTTCTGCTAGTGAAGCACTCAGGAAAACCTTGTTTTTTCAGATGAAGCCCTTCATGGTAACTTGCAACTGTGGCCCCTCCACCTGCAACTGTGCAATTGTGGAGCTAAATCTTGTTTAGTTTGCAAATGCCTGATGTGAGGGATTCCAGAAACTGCCCTGACCCTTACAGAGAGGACCATGGAGGAACAGTGGCCTACCACATATGTCCTGCCTGCTGGAGAGGCTGGGGTTCATGCTTGGATTTTGTGCTGGCTTACACAGAAGCAAGGAAAATGGAGGCTTCTTTTCCTAGAGAGCAGAAATACAGATATATAGTACCTGAAATACAAATAGATTTAATGGTTTTTTCTTAAATCTGAATTCATTTACCAGAATGAAGCTCAAGCTTCAGCACTGTGAATCCATGGGACCATAGTGGACATCAGTTACAAGATTTGGGTGGTGCTGACTGGTGGTGATCCAGTGAAATCTAGCAGAGCAAGCTGCAGATCACAGTAACTGGTTACACTGTCTGTCCAGCACTGAAGGTGCTGAGCAGAAATACTTAATATGGCAAAACTTGAGAAGGTATTTAAGGAGTCTGTGCCTGTGCACAGGGCACTACCGAGGAAGCCCAGGCCAATCCCACACTGGAACAGGGACTACAGGTGACTTGGACAGAAGAAGTAACCATTCTGGTATGCTCAGAATGGCAAAAAACATCCCCAGTAGTATTCCTGCTTCCCACGTCACTTGTGGGAACATGACAAGAAGTGAGGTGGAACAACTAACTAGTGAGATAAGAATTCGTGTTCAGGCATTTGCTTTCTTGGTACATTCAGATCAAATGCCAAAATTTTATGTTGATTTAAAATAAAATTATTATAACATAATCCCCCATTAAAGTCTGTTTGCCTGCAGCAAGAACTAATTCATTCATTCACTGCCTAAGATTTGCATTGCTAGAGCCCAAAAGCTCATGAAGCATTACTTCATTTGTGTACACCCAAAGGGAAATGCTGAAAAAGAATAAAAATGTCAATTCTGAAGTTGAAAGCACCATGTTCCTTTCTCAGATCATGCAAACTCATGAGTTAACTTGAGATAGTTTCTTCTTCTTCCTTTCCTTTCCTGGTCTTGAAGACCAAAGTAACAGCTTTCCCAAGCCATTTAATCCTGGATCCAATCTGGACATCTTTCAACTTCAGAGGAGAAGGGGGACACTGATCATTTAACTAAGTAATCCGAAAAAATGCAATCTTAATACACACACAATAGTTTAGATTCCACTATTTGATAAAAGAGACATACTAGAAAACAACAACAACAACAAAAACCAACAAAAAACCCCACAAACAACCCAGCAGGAAGGAATAAAACACCTTGTAAATGTTATCCCCCACTGTTTTAGGACTCTGTACACCGGAAGCAACTTCTGCTCTATCCCTTCCATCTCTTTATTAGCACCCTTTCTCTCTGACTCAAATGTCTTATAATCATATTCTGTATGAATTTCAGGGAGGGCTGCTTAAAAATTAATGACATAAGTAAATAGAGAATATGTTGATAATGCCAACACAGCTGCTTGCCAGCAGGTAACCAAAAAATATTGAGAATTGCGAAAATAGTAGATGTATGTTCACAAATATGAACTGTTTTAAATAACCATAGTTGGCAGTAAAAAGTTATTTATTAGAAGTATTTAATTTTCAATCTTCCAGCAGGTCACAGTAAATGACATTAAGATCCAGTACTCTCTCCTTTAGATAAAGATCAATATGTTGCAGTGTATTGAAAATTTTAGGGTTTTTATAGCTGAAAAAATATTTCACTATTAGTAATCAAGATGGCCTATTATTAATGTATAAAAACTAAAGGCCTACATTTTGAGATCTGCATTATCTGTAACACGAGATAAAAAGTACATCAGTGATTTTAATAACTGTGCTGTCAGCTATATCAGTCTTGAAAGCTTGCTTTTTCCATATTTGTAGGAAAAGTCAAAAGGTCACTGTATGCTTCTCCTCTGATACCCCTTGAACACATTTAGACTAACTCATATTAGCCACTAACATGGACAAAACTAAGAGGCAAAAAGACCTCACATGCATATTGATAGTATAGTTATTAACATGTATCTTCTTGACAGAAGCAAGGAAAACAACATTGTTATAAATTAATTACAGCACATTCAAGTGAGATGGCTAGGGGGGTGGTCAGGTCAGGTCACTAGGGGGGTGGTAATACAAACTGCAAACACACCTTTTACACTTTTTGTTCTGCTGGAAACTTAATCCATTAAACTGTTTTCCTGTTCGCTGCTCACAACTCTCTACTCATGTGTGGAAAACATGATCAAATGTTCAGCATGGCTGCACTGACCTGACTTATCATTTATACATTGATAAGAAGAAACACTTTAGCAGGGAATAGACTCTATAGAAGATTCATTGCTTTGTTTGACAATAAGTGCTTCTTATTCAGTGTCTGAAGTGCAGATCGAAATCCGTTACAAATAATAATGGCACTCATCTTACAACGAAAAATGCTGCTTTTAAACAGAAATGCTTGTTGCCTATGCAAAACTGACAAAATCTCTTATCTGGGATGTCTGTACAACAAAAAATTAATAATTTCAATGCATCCACTAGAAAGAAAACAAACACAAAAACCACCTGAGGCTAGTGGATTCAGGATCTTGTGAACAGCACCTAGAAATCCTGCACACTTCTAGGATTCTGCAGTCTAAGAAGTTAAAAAATTGTATGCACACAAGATTTTTTCTGTGCCCACGAGGTACAGAAATTACAAAACATGTAATATCACCATTCTGTTTATTGTAAAGTGCTATAATGACAGCTATAGAACAAAAGGTATCCATGTAAAAACAGTTTATTTCAATTCAACATTTTTAAAGCAAACTTAGTTTTAACACAAGACGGATCTTGACTTAAATAAACAACTCTTTTAACAATTTACTCTTCAGAATCTGTACAACAATTTAAAGCCAGTATTTTCCTTCTTCCATTCCAGTGGCACACTTATTTTCAGTCTTGCACTTTGTAGGAGTGGTTCTGATCCATTGCTGTGAAGAACAGGCAGACAGCAGCTGTGATGAACACATGCACTCCCTCATACAGCAGCTTTGGTGAGAAGACACTCCATATGAACAGGTGGTAGCGCAGACCCGTTACCAACACGACGTAGATGGCAACTGGAATTGAACGCATTAGAGCGTAGCAGAAACAGCCATGACCCACTGCTGCAGAGTTCCTGGTAACAAAAACAGAGGAGTTCATTCTCAGGCAAACTCAGAAAAGACAATGGAGTTCCTCCCCTCTTTAGCATTATTTCCCAACACAAGGAGTATTCAGAGATCTCCACTTTGTGTTAGAAAGCTGATCACTAATGCAATGATGAACCAATAAAATTTGTTCTTGTCACCTCTATATATCCTATAATGTGTATGACAGGTGTAAGCATAGCAACTGTCATTGCAATAAAGGTGCCCAGTACCTTTATTCACTTCACACTTAGATTGTTATGTGCTTTAGTGTATTTTATTCCAATTGTCAAGGTTTCCATTAAGCAGTTTCAAGACAGCTTTGTCTCCTGTTGGCCTTACAGTGCTGTTCCACAGAACATGAATGGTAAGAGAAAGAGACGACTATAGCACTCCTCACAAAGCTTCTTAACCTGTTCAACAGATAATCAGATGGAGTCTGCACCCCCTTTGTCAGGAGCAGAAAACTTGTTAGGAGCACACTGCTGCCTACAGCCAGCAACACTGTACAAAACAACATAAAAACTGTGCTACTGGAAAACTTCGCGAAGCTAACATAACATCATCCAAAGAATACCATATTCTTAGGCTCAAAGGAGTGATACATTGCATTCCTGTCACAGCTGCTTAGCTCAGCTGGGTCCACTGCATTCCAAGAAATGTCCACCCCATGCAACCTACATGGTCCAAACTTGCCACACTGATGTATTTTGGTAGGTGACATGAGTCAGATGAAAATGGAAGTGAAAAGGTTTTCTATACTTTGATTGTCCTCCCTCTCCTGAAGGCAACAAATCAAAGCAATGATGCTGGGGTGGCCTCTGTCCAATTTCCCCGAAATACATCTGCAGAGATTAATTCACACTAAATTCAGATATTTACCCCTTCAGACAAAAGGAAGGAAAAAGCTATTTCACTGGAATAATAAGCGAACATTTTCCTCTCCTCATCAAAATATTTTACATCATGAGTTCCCAAGAGAACACACTGGCAAAGAGTGGAAATGTTTTACAGCGAAATCCTGATCTGAGAATCTGTTTTGCTCCTCCCAGTTTTTAATTCTAATCTTGTTCCAAGTAATAAAAAATTAACATGGCTAGCACTTCTGCAAGATGTTAATTAGTCACTTATGACTAAGTAAGCTACAGAATGCAGTATTTTACATAAACCATTAAACTTCTTATTCTTTAAATAAAAAAAACCTAGGATACAGCCTTGTTTTCCAGTGAAGTCAAGAACTAAATTCCCCAGGCTTTTAGTAGAAGGAAGAACAGGTCACAAAAGCAGAGTTTTAAAATCAAGACCAGCAGGCATGAATGACTGAAAAACATATATTCAGTTCACAGAAAACTGTTTCCCTTGCTGCTTGGTCAAGGAAACTGAGACTTGGGAGTGAACTAAACTGTTCCCTGCTTCTGCATAACTATCTTAGTCTTCAGTGGGCTTGCATAAATACCCAGCTTTATGTTTAGTAACTGATTTTGCTGACAAAGATTAAACAAAATGCAGTTCACTCAGTCTTAGCTGTTTTCATGCTGATATGAGTTAAAACAGTATTTGCAGTAAAAATAGTATTTGTAATAGTCAGATGACCACTGAATAGACAGAGGAAATGGCTTTTCAATCAGACAAACAGGCATTTTTGAAAACATTTTCTACAGTAAAAAAACACACTTGATAGACCATATAGATGAATCCCCAGGTCAATGATACAATTCTTTCTGTATTCTGGTATAAAAATAGCTAACTGTTTTCTGCCTATAGGATACTTCTACTTACAAAAGCTCTCAGCACTCACTTCACCTCTAAAGACAACGTAGATACCTACCTTCAGAGGGAAAACTTGACAGTTTCACTGTATAATGCAGTGGTGCAATTTAGAGAAGGCAGCAAAAGCACACTGTATCCACAAAGTTAAACTGTTAGTGGGATTCAACAGCAGAATATTTGGGTTTATCTCCACACATGCATTGTTGTGGACAGAGCACTGGAATGACTGAGCACAAGCAGTTAGACCCACTTGGCCTGATCCTAAGGCAACAACTTAGCTCTTCAAGCATATCATCATTCTCTCCTCTTACTTTGGCCAGCGACAAAATTTGCACAGCTAATAGTAATGCCTTTGTGTGCTCTTTCTCCTCATTCTACAGACCCAGTGCCCACAGTGTCTCCAGGCCACAAGGAAGGCAGCACCAAGGGATCAGGCAGCTACTGATAACATGACCATGACAATCCAGCTAGTTCAGCCAGTTTCTGAGTTACTCCAAATGAATTCACCAAAAAAACAGAGAAAGCTGGCTGTGGGATGCCACTCATGTACCCTCATGTTTATGATCTGGACCAGCCAGTAATGAATAACCTTGCAAATTCTCAGTGCTGTTTCAATTAAAATAATGAAAGACTACAGGACACATTCAAAGTATCAATCTGTAACTAGTCCACGTTGACTTGTCTCTTCAGCAATTCATACCTTTCATTATTTAAAGGAGAAGAGCATAGACAGATATAAACTGCACACACTACCTCCATGTTCTGACAAAACCAGCCCACTATTAAGGCCTCTGCACAATGCAGGAGTAACAAAAAGGAATATTCAGCTTCTTATACTCAGCTCATCTAGGAATTTAGCTTAGGGGGACTTGAAAGAGAAATCTGTATGTGTTACAGATGACAAAGCATATCCAAACTTCACGTGAGATCCAGGAAAAAACAACATTTTTGGAGAATACTACAAATTCAAATCACTAAACATGCTGTAATTAGAATGGAAATGTTAAGTATGGTCTAGAGAACATACTGGCTTCCAGCAAAAATTGTCTCTTTTAATGGAAAATATTTAATAATTAGCAATATATGCCCAAGAAACTGTTATATTAATAGGTTTACCACTTCTTTGGATATCCTAAACCCTAATTGTAGACGTTTCATCAACAAATCTTTCACCTCTCAATCCATCTCTAAAGTGCCACTAAGATGAGTAATACAAGGCTTGCAAAATGAAAAAATTACAATGCAAAAAAAAAAAAAA
>VXBB01018689.1:161100-184901 GCA_013399915.1 Illadopsis cleaveri
GGATGCTGTGGGAAGACAGTGTCAAAGCCCTTGCTGAAGTCCAAACAGACAAAATCCACAGCCTCCCCTTCATCCACCAGGCAAGTCACCTCATCATAAAAGATCAGGTTGGTCAGGGCAGAACCTGCCCCTCTTAAATCCATGTTGCATCACAGCCCTGGGCCATCCTGTAGGTGCCATGTGACCACAGTCAAGATGATCTGTGCCATAATCTTGCCAGGCACTGAGGNGGCTCTCTAATTTTTTTCCTACACGACCAGCAACTCTCTTAAACATTTCCTGAGATAACTGACTCTCCTCCCAAAGGTGATACACCCTCTTTCTTTTCCTTAGTTCCTTCAGAAGTTCGTTGCTCACCCAGGCTGGTTGTCTTCCCCAATGGCTTGTCTTTTGGCACACAGGGACAGTCTGNCTCATCTGCCAGCTCCCTCATCACCCTGGGATGGATCCCATCTGGTCCCATGGACTTGTGAGCATCTAAGTGGCTCAGTAGGTCTCTGACTGCTTCCTCCTGAATTATATGGGGACTGCTTTGCGCCCTGACCCCATCCACCAGCTCAGGCCAGTTGTCCTGAGGATGGTCTTACNTATTGATGCCCTCCTTGCTTCACCAAATAATGAAAATTGTAATTTCATGATCACTGTGCCCCAGACAGCCTCTGACCACCACATCTCCCACCAGCCCTTCTCTGTTTGCAAACAGCAGGTCTACCATTGTCCCTCCCCTGACAGACTTGCTCACCAGCTGTGACAAGAAGCTGTCCTCCATACACTCTAAGAACTTGCTAGACTGCCTCTTCTCTGCTGTGTTGCATTCTCAGCAGGTATTTGCAGGTTAAAGTCACCTACAAGAANCCATCTAATAATAATGAATGGAGATTATCCTTGTCCGTCCTTTTGCCATTAATGTATTTCTAAAAACACTTTTTATTATTCTTCACAGAAGTGACCAGATTAAGTTTTAATTGGGCTTTTGCCTCCCTAGTTTTTTCCCTACATGTCCTAGTCACATCCTTAAACATTCCCTGAGTTACCTGCCCCTCTTTCCAGAGGTGGTACATCCTCTTTTTCTCATTAGTTCCTTCAGAAGTTCTTTTTTCATCCAGGCCAGTCATCTTCCCCAACAACTCGTCTTTTGGCACAAATGGACAGGCTGCTATTGCGCCTGCAAGATTACTTTCCTGAAGTATGTCCATCCTTTCTGGACCCCTTTGNTGATTCTCACCCATAGGCACTCAACCATATCATCACTAATCTCAAGTTCTGTGGCATCGAGAGCCCCCCACAGAGCCACCTTTTCCACATCTTCTCCCTTGCCTGTCTCTTCTGAAGAGCTTGTAGCCATCCATTGCAGCGCTCCAGCTAAGTGAGTCACCCCACCATGTTTCTGTGATGGCAACAAAGTCATAGCTTTTCTGCTGTACCATGGCTTCCAACTCCTCTTGTTTGTTACCCATGCTGCATGCAGTAGTGTACATGCACTTCAACTGGGCTGCTGATTTCACCCCTGACACTGGCTTACCACCCATGGGCTTGTTTCTGGAGAGCCTAGTTGCATCCCTTTCCCCCTTTGAACCTAGTTTAAAGCCCCCTAAATGAGTCCTGCTAATTCATGGGCTAGAATCCTCTTGTCCTTAACAGATAGATGGAGCCCATCTGGCTCCGGCAGGCCAGGTACTGCAAAAGTTGCCCCATGATCAAAGAACCCAAAATTCTGCTGATGGCACCAGCCCACTTGTTGATAATGCAGGTTCTCCTGTTCCATTCATAATTTGTACCTGCCACTGAAGGGACTGAGCAGAACACCACCTGTGCTCCTGCCTCATCAATCACTTGATCCAGAGCCCTGAAGTCTGTTTTAATTGCCCTAGTGGTCTATTTTTACATCTTCCCACTGCCAGCCTGGAGTACCAGCAGTGGATAATAATCAGAGGGCTGAATCAGGCCAAGGAGTCTCCGTGATACGTGATATCCTGTACCCGGGCCCCAGGGAGGCAGCAGACCTGCCTGTGGGATGGGTCTGGTTGATGTACAGGACCCTCAGTTCCCCTCAGAAGGGAGTCATCCACCATGACTACCCTTCTCTTTTTAATGATAGAGGTGGTGATCCATCTGACAGATGAAATGTAACTGGAGGCTCTCCAAGCAACTTATTTTCTCCAATGTCATCTGGCTGACCCTCTGGATCCAGGGCCTCATACCTATTCTGAAGTAGCATCTGGGTAGGTGATGGGGGTTGGGAGGAATTTCTATTAAATCCTCAAGCAGGGATCCATTTCCACTCTCCTTCATCTATGAGGTCTCCTCATTCAGCCCCGATTGTAGAAGGCACAGGAGTCCTCTGGCTCCTGGTGGGCTTCTCTCAGAGATGGAAGGGTGAAACTCCACAGTATTTCCCTTTCACTTTCCCTAATACTCCTAAGTCTTTTGACTTCCTGCTCAAGTTTGGCCACCAGACAGAGGAGATCATTCACCTGTTCACAGCACAGGCCTCTGCATTGTCCCTCAGTACTACTGACAGGTTCAAACACTCCTTACAGGAAAGGGTCTGGACAGACACGTCCTTCTTGGGGGGTTCTGTTTAGGTTGGCACACTTTCACTAGCTATGGCTTTTGTTTGTTTGGAGACCATTGCTGAAAAAACCCCCCAAACCAACCAAACAACTAACCAAACCCCAACACAAAATAAAAACCCCACTAGCAGGAGGATGACTGCAACTCTGCCTGCACAAACTGCCACAACACTCCCTCAAACACGTGCCACACCTGTGTTCACCTGCTCCCTAGAGCCTTCCTTTTTAATGGCCGGAGGAAGCCCCTCCCTGCGCCTGAATGGCGGCTGAGAGGAAGGGAACCACCTGGTCAGCTCCCTTTGAGAGAAATCTGTGAGGAAAGAGGAGAACAAGCACATCAGGGAGGAAAAGCATGCCAGAGGCTAATGGGCAAATGATAGAGACAAAGAGAGAACAAGGGCAAAAGAGAAGGATACTTAGGGAGTAGTAAGGGTAGCAAGCAACAGGGGTAGGGAAAGTATGAGCAAGAGATCGCAAGCATGAGCAAGAGGGAAAGCGCACACATCAAAGCAGAAAAATGTGTCTGAGATGGAAAAGCACCCAAAGGGGAGGAAAGAATGGCAGAGAGAAGTAAGAGTGGGAAGAGGGAAGTGCAAAAGAAAGCAACAGCATCCAAGAGAGGCAAAGGACATGTCAGAAGCAGTGTGAGAGATGCAAGGAAAGTAAATAAAGAAAATTACATGAGAGAATGAATGTGAAAGGGAAAACATCTGAGACAGACTAAAAGGAGGGTAAAGAGACACAGAGTGGGAAAATGGGAATATCAAAGGAGGGACAGAGTGAGGGGAAGGGGAAGAGAGGAAAAAACAACACGAGACTGAAAGGGGAAAGTGAGAGAAAGGAGACTGAGAAAGAAGGGGAGAGAAGGATAGGATCAAAGAAGGTGGGGAAGCACAAGAGACAAAGTATGAGGGAGGGAAGGTACTAGCAGGACAGAAAAGGATTGTGTAATAGAAAGCTTCTTAGGGAGAGGAGGAGAGCGGAATAAGAAAGGGCAAGAGACAGAAGCACATACAAGGTTGGGAAACCACAAAAAGTTGCAAAGTGCATGTGACCGAAAAAAAGCACCTGAAAGTGGGAAAGGTAAGAGAGAAGAAAGCTGACAACTTTAAATATGCTAGAGAAAAGATTATACAGATGAAAGGTAAGCCAGAGACACAGAGAGAGCAAATGAGGAGGGTAATGAGAAAAAATAAAAATAAAATGATAATAAATCAAGCTGGAGAGAGAGGAGAGTGTGGGGGAAAATGGAAGAGAGTGGGTGAAGGGGGGAAGCGAGACAGATATGTGGATAGCAAGGCTTAGCAAGGGCTCATGCAAGAAAGGGAAGAAAATCACAAATCACAGGAAGTAAGAGCAAAAGGAAAACTGAAAGCAGGACATAGTAAAATTGTGTAACAGGGAGAAAGCATACAACACGAGGAAAGAGACTGGGAATGCTAGACAGAGAAAGAAAATGCAAAAGAGTGAGAAGGAAACACAAGAGAAGAAGAAATATATGAGAGAATCAAAGCACATGAGACCCAAAAGCAAAGCCTAAGAGAGTGTTGAAGTGTGTGCAAGAAAGTGACAATGCATCCAAGAGACACAGGGACAGTGGGCGGCATGCTGTGCAGTAAAGGAGAGATAATGAACCAAAGACAAGGGAAGGCATGAGAAAGAGAGACTAAGAGTACAAATAAGGGCAATAAAGAACATGTTTCAGAAATGAAAAAGTATGCAAGGGATGGGAAAAAAACATAAGACTGAGCAACAGAGCAAAAGAGGGAAAGGGAAAGTGATGCAGAACAAGAAAGAGAAATGCAAAAACCAGGAAAGATGAGGTGGGGGGAAGAGTGTGTCTAACAGAAAAGACAAGCAAAGGGAATGGGGTCAAGAGAAGGAAAGTGCGTAGGAATACACACACACACATACCATGATGACACAACATTCAGAAAGGCAGGTTACATGAGAGAGAAGTGAACCATCTATGAGGTAAAGTGATGCAAAGGGAGGGCACGTGTCAGGGAGAGGTACAACAGAAGAGGGGGAAAGGTGAAAGGGAGCAAAAGCACAAGGAAAAATGAGCTAGTTGGAATGTCTGCATGGAAGAGAGGAGATAAAACATGCAAGACAGGGAGAAAGTGAGAAACCATGAGAAAATAAGCATGCTAGAGGGAGTGCTAGTGAGTGTGAGTGCATCAGGGTGGTGAGGAAAACAAGACAGAGAAGAAAAGCACAATCAAGAAAGAAAGCATACCAGAGAGTGGAAAAGTATGTCCAATAGAATGGCAAAGCAAATCCAAAAGAGAGGGAAAACATGTCTGAGACAAATGGAAGGCTTAGGAGAGAATAAGCAAGAGAGGGAGGAAGTGAGCAATTAAGAAATAAATAGTGAACAAAGGACAAGCAAGAAGACACAAGAATGAGAGCAAGAGTGTGCACAAGAAAGCAGAAAATTCTCAGTGATAGAGTGGCATGTGAGTCAAAGACATGGCAAAATGCATGTTTGAGAGAGAGGTAAAAGGAGGCAGGGGGACGAGGCAGCTGAAGACAGAAGATCAAGCAAAACAACGTGGGTAGGAAGGGCATGGGATGTGCAAAGGGAATGAGAAAGACAAAAGGGAAAGAGAAAAAAGGAAAAGGAGAGAGGGACAGCAACAGATAGTACGGAATAGCACAGAACAAGAAAGCACAAGTGTGAAGGTGCAAGTAAAAGAAGAAAACTGCGAAAACAGGAACATGTTAGAGAAGGAGGAAAAACCTATCTAAGAAGAAGGAAAGTACATCTCAGAAAGAAGGGGAATTTGGAGATAGAAGAGAGAAAAATATATAGGGAAAGTGAGAGCAAGAGAAAAAGAAGTCAATGGGATGACAGCAAGGAGGAAAAGTGAGGAACACAGAAAAAACAGAAAAGGAACACAAGAGCATGAATGTTCACAAGAACATAAGAGAAAAGCAAACCAAGAGAGCAGCAACATGTATGTGAGAGGCAATGTATGTGAGAGAAAGCAAATGTGTTTAGGTTGTAGGAGAGGGGAGGGGTCTGTGAAAGAGAAGGCTGATCAGAATGGAAGAGAAAGCACATCTACAAGAAGGAGACAGAATTTCTTTGAGAAGGGGGCAACATGGCCAAGAGGGAGGCAAAGGTTGAGAGGTAAGAGAGAACTGACTGAAAAAAGCACATTGTTAAGAGGGAAAACAGGGAAGGAGAGAGACAAGTGCAAGGCAGAGAGGAGTCCAGAGAAAGGCTAAGACAAGCAGAGACAAAGGCAGAAGCTACACAAAGAGGCGAAAGATAAGAGTGAAACTGGGAGGTCATTTGTGAGGAGGGGAGGGAGAGAAAACACATCTAAGACAAAGAAAAAGCCCAAGAGACAGATGGATAGAGAAGGAAGGCAGTAGGATGCTGAGAGCAAGAACTACAAAGCAGTTTAGGGAAAGCACAAGCAAGGGAATGAAAGCATGGAAGAGAGGTAAAGTGCTTGCGAGATTGTGTCAAAGAGGTGGGAAAGCACATGAAGAATAGAGAAAGTGAAAGAGACAAAGCAAGAGAGAATGTAAAAAGGCAAGCATGGGAAAAAGCATCATGCAGGAAGAGAAGTGAGTGGGAGAAAACACATGTCTGGAAGACAAGAAAAGCTGCAGGGCAGGGACACAAATGAGAGCAGAAAAGCCCATCTCAGGGAGGTGGAAAGATAGGAGACAGAGCAGAAGTGATGAAGGAAGAGGACAGAGGCCAAAGAGAGATAGATTGATAGGGAAGAGGGAGGCAAAAAGAGATGCAGAGATGGAAAGTTCAGGAGGGAGAGGAATGGTTGGGCAGTGGAATTGAAAAGGAGCCATAGTGAGAAGATGAGAGAAGTACAGTGAGGCTGAGAGTGAGACAGCAAGTGACACAAGGGAGATAATGAGAGACAGAAAGCTGTAGTGAGACAAAGTGCAAGGAGAGAAAAACTGAAAATGGAAATGCATGAGAGAGAAGAACGTTAGACATAGAAAGAGAGACTAGGAGAGTAAAATGCCTAAATTGACACACTGACTGCAAAGCATGAAAGACAAAGCTGTAAAATGCATATGAGGGAGACAAGAGGACCAAAGCACACACACAAGAGACAAAGTGCACATGCACAAGAGGTAAAGCATGAGCACAAAACACTGAGGAGAGAGAGGCAGAAAGAAAGAGAGGAAGAAAAGAAAGAAAGGCAAAGCACATGACACAAGAGACAAAGCACAAATGAGGGAACAGCAGGGCATGTGACAGGAAAAGCCCACATGAATGACAAAGTATGTGAGAGAGAGGCAACATGCCTGTAAAGATGACAACATGCAGAAGGAAATGAAAGAGACGCAAGAAGGGAAGTGTACAAGGGAGGGAAAATGCGTGCAAGAAGAAATACACAAGTGGAGGGAAGTACACACAAGAAGCAAAGGTCAAAGCACAAGAACAAAGTGACAGATTGAGAAAGGGAAGTTCAGAGTTACAAGAAAGAAAAAGGCACATTAGAGGTACAGCACAACACTCGGGCAAAAGGCAGGAGAGGCAAAACATGCAGGAGAAAGCAAGCATTGGATAGCAGTGAAAGCATGAGAGGGAACATTCATGCAAAAAGCTATAAAATCATTTAGGTTGGAAAAGACTCTTAAGATCTTTAAGCACAATCATGAACTCAGTACTGTCAAGTCCACCCCTAATCCATGTCCCAAAGTGCCACATCTGCACATGTAAATACCTCTAGGGATGGTGACTCAGCTACTTCCCTGGGCAGCCTGTTCCAATGCTTGACAATCATTTCAGTGAAGAAACGTTTTCTTAACATCCAGTCTAAACTCCCCCTGGCCCAGCTTGAGGCCACTTGCTTTTGTCCTATGACTCCCTACTTGAAAGTAGAGGCTGACCCCGCCTTGTTACTTTCTTTCTGGTAATTGTAGCGAGCCTTTTCTCCAGGCTAAATAATCCCATTCTCTCCGCTCCTCGCAGGACTTGTGCTCCAGACCCTTTACCCGCTCCACTGCCCTTCTCTGGACATGCTCCAGCACCTCAATGTCCTTCCTGTAGTGAGGGGCCCAGAACTGGATGCAGAACTCAAGGTGTGCCAAATACAGGGGAGCAATCCCTGCCCTGGTCCCGCTGGCCACTCTATTGCTGATACAAGCCAGGATCCATTGGCCTATGGGGCCCCCTGGGCACTTAATGGTTCATATTCAGCTGCTGACAACCAGCATTCCCAGGTCCTTTTCCACCAGGAAGCCTTCCAGCCATTCTGCCCCCTGCCTGTAGGTTGTTGTGACCCAAGGGCAGGACCTGGCACTTGGCCTTACTGAGTATCATACCATTCATTTGCCATGACCCATCGATCCAGCCCATCCTTTCCAGGGCCTTCCTGTCCCCCAGCAGATCAACATTTCTGCCTAACTTAGTGTCATCTGCAAATTGACAGAGGGTGACTTGATCACCTTGTACAGATCACTGACAAAGATACAGATGAAGCACAGGCAAAGCAAAGCACACAAGAAAAAGGCAAAGCCTATCAGACAGAGGGAAATACGGGTGCAGAGAGAAAGAGAGAAGAAACCTCACAGTGAGAGGGGAAAGATATGTGGGAAAGAAACAACAGAAAAGGGAAGAGGAACAAGTGGAGATAATGACAGAGGGGAGAGAGGAGGGGAAGCCATCCAGTTTTGGGAAGGACCCAAAAATAGGAGTATTTCCTATAAGATAGGAAATCTCCAAGATGGAGGAAATGCAAATGTAAGAGGGAGAAAAAGCAGGTTCAACACAAGCCAAAAACGGTATGGCTGGGGGAAGCTCTACAGATTTAGAAGAAAAAACTACAGAGATAGAAAGGACAGAGAACGAGTGGGAAGAAGAAGAAAGCACAAGTGAGACACTGCAAGCTTAGGAGAGACAGAGTGCATGCAAGAAAGTATGTCTGTCAAGAGACTGCAAAGCATACAAAGGAGAAAGGAAAAGACAAAGAGACAAAGGGAATGAGGGAGGGAAGTCCTAGAGGAAAAGGCATTTGAAAGAAGAAGGGGGAGAGAAGATGAGGACCCAGGTAAAATATTTAACATGGGACAGAGAAGGAGAGTGCAAGCAATTTGAAAGTATTTGGGTGCATGTGAGAGCTGGAAGATCTGTGAGACTTGAGAAAGCATGCAAGAAAGGAAAAAAGCTACAAAAGGGAAAGGAAGACACAAAAAGGAAAACCAAGAGACATAAGGATGCACAAGACAAAGACACAAGAGACCAAACATGCACAAGAAAGCAAGAGAAAAAGAAAGCACATTCAAATGAGAGGGGGAGAGCATTTGCGTGCTTGCAGGAAGGAGAAAGTGCATGAGCAATGAGAGTTGCTTGCATTAGAGGGGGAAGCATACAAAGGGGAACTGCAAGATAGGAACACACAAAAGAGAAGTGCGCCAGCCAGAAGAGCATGAAGGTGAGGAAAGCAGGCGAAAGAGGGTGAAATGTGAGAGAAGGGGAGAAGTGTGTGAGAGATGTAAAGAGCATATAAAGCAGGAAGAACATATATGTGAGAAGGAGCAAGCATAATTGGGAGACAGGAAAAGTGAGCATGAGAGAAGGGGAAAAGCCATGATGGCGAGTCAGGGAGCGATGAAGTGAGTGAGGAAGTGCATGAAGAGGAAAGCTCATGCAGAAGCACAAAACAGGGAGAAGTATGCCTGCAAGGGGTCAGAACCATGAGAGTGAAAGGAGCGCACTCAGGAGGAGAGCAGGAGAGTGGGGAAGCCCACGAGAGAGAGGTAAGCATAGCCAGGACAGCAAGCACATGCACGAGACGCAGGAAGCACACGCATGTGGCAAGTGGGGAAAGTCATCACGTAAAAGAGGCAGAAAACCCAAACATGAGAGATGAAAGAACAGCCATGAGAGACAGGCAAAGTGCACAAGAAGGGCAAATGTCTGACAGGGTAGGAAAGCAAGAGGAAGGAAAAATTGTGGGGGGTGGAGAGAAGACAGGTGTAGCACCAGACAGAGACAAAGATTGAGACTGACACAGTGAGAGAGGAGCATGAACAGAGATGTTAAACCGTATCTAGGTGCCTCAGTTTGACTGGGACACCTCATATGCATAAATAAATATTTACTCTTGTAATTCTATGCTTTCTGTCTTGGTCTCTCTCCTCAGTGTGCATGGAGCAGTCTTGTCTTGATGCAAGTGTGAGAGGGAGAGAGGTGGTGCACATGCAAGTGAGAAAAAGTATGAGAAACAGGTACAAAGTGTGTCCAAGAGAGAAGGGAGGTTTGGGGCAGGGTGCTGTGGTTGTGGCAAAAGGATAACAAGAAAGGATAGGGAAGATACCAAACAAGCTAAAGAAAGGGATACAGAGGAATTAGTGGAGAGACAGCAAGCAACATATAATGAAGAACAGTGAGTCAGAGACAGCAGGAAAGCACACAGGAAAATGAATTTTCATTTTATAGCAGCACCAAGCTTCACAGTCCTTTACCTACTATCGGCTGGGTTGACTAATCAAAATTTTCTTACAAGGCAGTGTAGAAAAACCTAATCCCTTTCCTACAAATTTACTAAAATTGCAGAATGATGTGTTTTTTGAAAATAACAAACTGCACGACCACCTATTATCCTGCAACTTTGAGGAAAGTTAGCTTTCCTCTGTTAAGTTCCAGTAACCATACTTCAGTCACAATAGGAAGGACTGCCGTAAGTTATTTACAGACACAAAACCTAACCAACCTTTCATTATCTTTTTAGCTTTTCAAGCCCTTTTAGAATCCTGCTAAC
Organism: Illadopsis cleaveri; assembly: GCA_013399915.1. Lineage (NCBI taxonomy): Eukaryota > Metazoa > Chordata > Aves > Passeriformes > Timaliidae > Illadopsis > Illadopsis cleaveri. The sequence continues at coordinate 171,425 of VXBB01018689.1, forward strand.
AGTTTCTGACTAGATTGTCATTATTCTCTGAGGATACTCTTGCATGGTTACCACTGGAACACAAATTTTCCCCTAGGTTACTCATGTCCAACATGGTTAATACTGATGGTCTTAATCTATTCAATAAGCTTTGCATGTATTAACATTTAATGAACTCCTTTGTGTAAGCAACATTGGGAAATCCAACCATCAGGATGGCAGAAAAATACTATTTCACAACACAGAGGTTCCAAACAAAAATAAAGAACAAACACTGCACCCTTTTGTACAGCGAAGTGGTACTGCATACTTACACTGTACGTAGTTGTAGGTCTAAAGATGGGATGAGAACTGTCAACTCAGCTATGTGCTCTTCAGCAAAAGTCACATGAAAACCAGAAGAACAAGAGGAAGAAGACAATGTAACCATGACAACCTCAAATCAGAGCTTGGGCAGAAATAAAAAAGATTTTCAGAACCCTTTCAATTCAGTGTTAACCACAAAGAAAAAGGGATAGACCATTTAAATTAAAAAGTATAGCTGATATTACTCAAAGTGGTCTCAACCTAAGACTGCAGTTCTGTCGATGAGAACACATCTCATAGCAATTGCAATAAATAGCATCAGTAAGACCATTTAAAAGCCAAGTGAATAAGTCTCAATGATTTGGGCAGTAGCTAGCACACTGGAGGACAAGTTCTCAATTAGGGTCATCAGTCATTACTGGAAAGCAAACCTCATGTTGGATATGCTAACTCAACCGAAAATTAATCATAATATTTTAAGTTCCAAATTTATTCAGATGCTTACTTTTATCTACAGAAAACAAAAATAACCTAACCTACCCCAAATCTGTGTGTTTATAAATTCTGTGCATGCAGCTTTCCTTAATATTTACATAGAAAGTGCTTCTGCTCCTGAAACCGATCCATGGAGCAAAAGGATGATATTTATTTTGCAAATGGCTTTAAAGCAACTTGTTATTTGTTTATAACAGAGGCAACCCTACTTTGCTGGATCACTTTCCAATTAGAAAATGCTTTTCAATACTGAGAGCTATGGCTGCCTGAAGGAAGTCTCATAGGAAACATCAGTGTCTCAACAACACGAAAAAGGAATGAATAAAGAGGTATCTATCACAGAGCAGTAACAAAGTCCAAGAGAAATCTTCAGCCATCTCTACAATGACAGCATCTCAGGAAAAACCGAAGTGAGTAGAATACTCTTCCAGCTTGTGGCAGTAAAAACGCAGCCCAGTTTTAGCCAGTCACTTCCAGATTTCCATGCATATCAACAATCAAGTAGACGACCTCTGTATTTTTTTTTATTTATTTAGAGAATGAGACTGCTGGCTGTACAATGATAACAAGCATTACAATTTTAGAGAATGCAGCAGCATATACTCTTAGATGACAGTTTTTTCAGCTTTAGTTAACCTAAGTAAGAGAGAATGAAGTTTAACAGAAGAATCAAAAGCTACTTGTATAAAATATTGAAGGGTTCAGTGGAAAATGTTTGGATTGTCCTTTGTCTTTCAGGAGGGCTCCACTTGCTACCTAAGACTCAAAAAAAGGTATATTGAAACACTCACTGCATGTCCAGCTGACGTCAGAAAGAAAAACGATTAATGCATTAACATGGGTAGTGAACAGGGGACTCAATCAAGCAAACACACTAGCCTGAAGATGGCAAAAAGCCGACATTAACTGGTGAAATTCCTCTAGCTAGCACACCTTTCAAATTCTGTTTAGCTTAGCATTATAAAAGAATTCAGAGCAAAATTTAAGTTTGCTGTGCCAGAGTTCTACATTAACGACGTCAAGGCATAATGTTAAAGTTATGCAACTATTAACAGCCTCCAGTTGGGGATACATTCATTTTCGTTATCTGAAAGCCATTTGCTAATGTGAAAACACTGTTACAACTTTTGAGATCTGTGGAACAAAAACTAATAAGCATGCAAGCTTCTAGTGCTAGGAAACGCCCACCAGTACACCCAGACACCTAACAAACTAAACCAACTAAAATACAGATTTCAATGTGCTGGTAATCTGAAAACTATCATGATGCCTAACTGAAGAGTGGTAATTACACAAGACTGTGAATATCACCCACATGACAATTTTGTTTGGGTAGGAGCTTGGAAACTGAATCCATGTGGAGTGTACTGCACAGTGAGGTCATATAATATAGGTCAAATTTTCCAACATCATGGCCCTTTTCCAGTCGTAAGGACCCAAAACCCCAAAGTTCTAATTCAGATCAGAGCAATAGAGTGGTTACTGTGAAAACTACCTTTTACATGAACCAGGTGCTCACAGGAATTTATGCAAGTCACACACAGAACACTTGGTTAAGTTCAGGCATCAGTTTAATCAGTACTCCCCATCTCGGAAATAGTTTCAAGAGTTATTGCACAGTTTCCATGGAGACTGAACCTAAAGAGTTCTTTCTATTTCTGTCTGTGAAAATCCCTTCACATTTATGCTGCCAAGTTTTTCAGGAGAGCCTGAAGGATTAAAAGTGGCAGTAATATCCATGTTAGTGTCTATCACATGCCACTTAATTATTTTAGAAACACATTTACCTTTCCATATGAGGAGAATATCTTATAGTTTCACAAGTTTGTTCAGATGAAAGCAAATTATTTAAGGCCTTCCAACTACATTTCCATAGCAACTGTACTACCTGAAAACCTCCTTATCTTCTATTCCACCTTATCATACCAGCAAAATACATATGGGCTACATGTATCTAATGCACTTTCATCTCACAAGTAGGCTCTTAATGTTTCTCATCACATCTCCACAGGCAAACTGATGCAGTCCAGGCTAGGAAAAGTGGACATTCAGGTGAATTGAAAAACTATTGAGATGCTTCAGAAATTCCATCTGAAGGCCAGTCACCAGTGATCAACCACAGGATGTCACACAGGGGCCAGTACTGCTTAATGTCTTCACTAATGAACTAGGTGATGCGGCAATGCCCCCTCAGCAAGTCTGCACACAATACAGAACTGGGGGGAATAGTCTGTACAGGAGCTAGGCCTGCAGATGGGTCTGCTACTACTCAGGGCATCTTGATAGGCTGGAGAAATGGACTGACAAGAAACTCAAGATGTTTAACAAAGGGAGATGCCAAATTCTGCACCACGCACTGATACATACACAGTTTAAATACTCCGAATGATGAGGCTTGGGGCTGACGATCTGGAAAGCAACTAGGTAGAGGAGGACATACACCATTCCTGCTGGACAAGTTGAGCATGAGCAAACAATGTTCCTATGAACCAAGCCCAGGCTGTAGTGCAAAAAGTGGGGACAGCAGGTTGAAGGAGGTGATCTTCCCCCTCTGTTGTGCAGTTGTGAGATCACATCTGGGGTTCTGGATCCATTTTTGGGGTCCCCAGAACAAGACAGACACAGCTGCACTGAGTGAATGCACTGAAAGCTCACAAAGATGTCTCAGGGATTAGAGCATCTGACAAAGTGAGAGGCTGAGAAAGCAGGGACTGTTTAACCTTGAGCAGAGAAAGTTTGGCAGGGTTCTCACCAATGTTCATAAATGTCTCATGGGCAGAAGTAAAAAAGATGTACTCAGACTCTTCTCACTGGTGCTCAGCAAAAGGATGAATGATATACAACGAATTCCCCTTAAACACTAGTGAATAACTGTTTAACTCCAAGTGCTGCCATATGCTGGAACAGGTTGCTCAAGAAGACCCTGAAGTATCTCTGCTTGCTCTGACTGACTCTCCTTTGTGCAGGAGGGTTGGATGCTTGACTCAAGTATTCTGTGACTTCATAAACACAAAGTGCTGAAAGAGGAAAGGGTATGTATGTGTATCTGCCCCTAGGCAGTGATGCCCAACGCAATGCAGCTTCAAAGAATTTCAGCAAGAAGCTCTGGTAAGCGAACCCAACTGATGAAGCTGTAGATTACATGGGCTCTGCTAAGTGGCTGAAATTAACAAAGACAGCCCTGGAGTCAGGATTTCCTATCCAGGCCAACCTCCTCAGATGCAACAGCTCTTAAACAGACTGCAGAATGCGAGGCTCTTCGCCAATGATGGCACTGCTGAGTGGTTCTGGGCACATCTTCATCTTGTTCTCAGGATCACATCAAAAAGTAGGGGTTTGAATTCCACTGACTAAGGCACATTGCTGTAAAGCAGTTAATAAGAAGCTTTTATAAAGAACATCCTAAAGCATCTAGTACTTTTTTTAAAAGAAGTTCAGTCTCCCATACACTTAAGAAAACACATGAAGCAGTCAACCCCCTGCCTCCTGCATTTTCAGTTTTGGTTCCAAGGAGTAACAAGCAAGTAATAAGAATCATTTGGACAGCAATGGCAAAGCACAAGAGTAAAATAAAAAGCATATAGACCAAGTTCTGAGCAGATTAACATACCAATTTAAGCAAGTCCCAGCAGCTAGAGATTCCAGTCCATACTTATGTACTGTTTCATTGAGGAAACAGCCTTACCAGTTGACCCAAAAGAACCTTAAAATAGCTACAGACACAAGCTGGTTGATGGAATTTACTTACATAAGTGATGTGGGTGTTACAGGCCATAGCTACCCACTTGACAGCAGGTTAAGCCAGCACTGTACCTGGTAACACTACTAGCTGAGATTTAATCTGCAAAAATTCAACCAGGAAAACATCAGAACAACAACCAACACTACTGAAGAGGCATATTATTTGAAGCAATATAAAACAAGTACAGATACTCAAAGATTTTGTCACCAAAAGTTTTTCATTATTTTGTTAGAAGAGCTTTCCAAAAACATGCTGTAAGTTATCATTTTCTCTTCATTGTATGTTAGTGTTCATCCCAGTCTGCAGTCTAGATTTTAAACAATAGAACTGCAGTTCTTTAAATTATGGGAGCTCATTTTTTTCCTCCTCCTTCCCCAGACAATGTCAACAAGGCAGTGCTTTCTACTCTGCTCAGCTCAAGCTCAAGCAAAAAATGTCAGTTCCGATGCACCTACAGTGTAACAATGAAGACTGGAGAGTAGAACCACAAAAAAAAAAACCAAAAAAAACCAAACCAAACCAAACCAAAAACCCAAAAAAACAAACAAACAAAACCAAAAAAACCCACAAAAAAACCCCCACGGCAGAAACACATATGTGAGCAGTTAAATGGCACAGTGCTATTTTAAATAAACCTCAGCAGAGGTACAAAGGAATTGGGAAAAACAGGACATTCATAGAATGCAAGCAATACCCAGATGCATGGGTCACATATTTACCAGAAGACAAGTGGCAGCACTTTTTACACGTACGTGCTCACTGTTTTTTTAAATACAGCTGAAAGAATGGAGAAAACTTGAAGAGTCTGGATACTAGAAAAATATATTCATTGAGAAAAGCAGTAACTAAAGATAAACTGGGGAGCATTAGAAACAGAGTTAAAACTCATTTTGGGGTCAAATCAGCAGGTAGTAAGGAAAATTCAAAAAAGGGCTTTCTGAAGTTACACAAATCAAGACATCAATAATTAGTGTACTCCACATCTACTCCTCCTGAAGCAAAAAAACACCAGAATGAACAGAGAAAAGCTTGGCTTTCAGAAGCATTATACTTAAACACCAGTACTTAGACCATATCAACCTACTGAAGTCCAAAGACAACCTCAGAATAGCTGGCGTCAGACTAAGAGGTAAGGTTCTACAGTGAGTCCCAATTTAAACTAAGGAGTACATGAGTAGATCAATACAACAGCCCAGCACTGGTTTGCATAAATCCACAGCAACCAAGTAGAGACTGCTAGACATCTTTAGAGAGCCATGTAGCAGACAAGCAAATCAGTGAACAAAGGTTAATCACTGTGAATACCTGTTAAAGGAGTCTGTTAATCCAGAACAACGGACACAGTGACTGTGCAGAAATTTAGTCTGCTAGAACATGTGCCTCCTGGCTCAAAAACCTCCATTGGCCTGTGCAGCTTGGTCAGCTGGTGATCCCATCTCCTTACACCTTTAATGAACACAACTGAGCAAACACAAGTACATAGTTTTGGGCATAGCCAAAAACAAAGAAGCAAAAGAAGAGAGAAGCCAGAAAAAAATAACTCACTGACAGGATGACACTGTGTAGATAAAAGGGAGTCAAAGGTTTACAGAGGTTGACAATGCACAAGGCCAAAAAGTTGTGATAAACTAAATACTGTCTAAAATCCCACCTGCCAAGCCTACTGCAATATTTTTGCCTCACTTTACCAAAAAAAAAAGTAGATTTCAATTCCACAGATAACAGAGAAAAAACTCTGAGATGGTAAGAACTGAGTCACTGTCAAATGTTAATTCTGTAAAAATACACCAAGTTTTGGCATTTATGCATTGATTTGATATGATATGGAATTCACAACTCCCCTATTTTAACATATTGTATCGCTCAGTTTAAATACTCTGAATGATGAGTTAAAAGGAATTTTAGAGAGTCCAATTGGATTTTATATGCACACATTTAAATTACATTAGTGTTTTACAATTATCTTCTTAAAATTCCAATGCATTAATTCATTTTACTTTAACTCATCCACCACACAAGATACGCAGACATGTACAAATATTTTCGCTACAAATGACTGCAATAACCATTAACATACAATAATATTAGTATGTTTTATTTATAAAACCTTGCATATCACTATGCCAAAGAAGGACATTCAAAGAACATCATGTTAGTTAAGTTTGAGTTCTAATACTTTAAAAAGGCCTTCTCAGGTCTCTAACTTAAAAGGTTTCAAGAAAAATGTTTTTAGGCGGAACATCCTGTCATAAAAAAACATAATAAAATTTTAAGTAATTTAGCACAGCATACTGAGAGCTCATTAAGAAACAAATTAGTAAAACATACAAGTATATTCCCTGAGAAAAACTTCTGCAGATAAAATGGAAGCGGAAGAGTTAGGTGATACAAACTTATGCTGAAAAAAGTAACATGCATTTTTTTAGTACAAAAGTATAACTTTCAGGGAAAAAGATTATGTGAACAAAAATTTCTTTGAAAAGATATACACTTTACAGATGGTATTTATACCTGCAGTGCTTAGAGGAGCATTACTTTATTTCAAAACTTATTACCTGCTAACTTCAGAACTCAAGTAGCACAGCAGATGGATGGCCCAAAGGAAAGGTCCCGCATATGTTGCAAATGCCGTGAGGAAGATAGCTGGTAATTCCACATAGCTGTCTAGTCCCACAAAACCTGCTGAAATGTCCACAGTAGCAATGCCATTTGAATTCCCCTGACAACAGGGATAATGTAGTAAATATCCAAATACCTCCAAAGATACATTTAGAATACATTAGAATAATATTAATTATTGCACTCATTAAGGACTTATTCTTTAAATTGCTTTACAGCACAGCCATATTTTTTACACCTAAATTTCAATAAAACAGCTTATCAAGCGTTTTTAATTAGAATTTACAGATTAACAAACGCATAAACAGCATGCTATTCTGTGAGTCTTATCTTGTCTGCCAATTAACATGCCTACTGTTCAATAAGTTACATTAAAAAAAATTAAAATAAACAGCTACACTTGCTGATTTCAGACATATTAATGAAAAAGTTGCATTTTTCATCAGACAAGGTTCAAACACAAGATCTTAGGTCTGCTGCCTAAAATTACACCAGGAAATAAGTATTTCTTGCCCTTAGAGACAGCAGGACTCCAATTTAGAGCTGAAATGGAACACTACATCGCCCACCTGCCTGCCTCATGGCACAAGTTCCTGCATGTAAACAGATTAAGACAGGCAAATTTAGAGATGTTTCTCCTTCCCAAGCCCCTATACCACATAAGATTGCATTGAAATAGACCAGAAGTCAGTCTAGATAGCCTGAATCATCAATAAAAGGCATTTAAACCTACCAAGAGAAAAACAGAAAGAACATACAACAATTAAAGTATCAAGAGCTGTCAAGGTCTGGTATGTTTTACCTAGTTTTCTTCTCCAGTGAACAGGACCACTAAATAACAAGAACAATGTAAAATTGAAGGAAGTGTTTTCCACTGAAAATCCGTAAGTACTTAACTTTACCCAAATACCAAAAAAAACCAAACACATCCTATGATTAAGGCAGAATATTTCTTCAATTAACACAGGTTATAATTAAGATAGCTTTCCTCAGACTAGTGAGAAAGCTCTCAGATATTCTTGCTGTACCTTGATAAACTGATCAGTTTGTGCAGCACTGATGTTCTAACAGCCATCAGACCCTCTTTTTCCACCCACAGAATCCCAGAACAACACTAATGTAAGGACTGTCACCACCAACCATATTAGACTCAATCCCAGCAGAACATATGAGGAGTAGTGGCTCCCCATTTCCCGCAAACCTGATCTCGGGTCAACTTGGTGACCAGTCCTCTTGACCTGCAAGTTACCCCAACAAGGAAGTGCTACCATCAAATACACACTTCTGTCACAAAGCCCAGAGCACACAGAGAAGCACAAAAGACAGGCAGCTTTTTTAGGTATATAACTAACTAGGCACCAGGAACAATGCCTGTTCTTGAGACAGCTCTAAAGTCTAAGAGAAAAAAGGCATCTGCGTTGATGGAACTATTCAGAGCTCATTATAAGTAGTCACCATCCCCATCAATCCCACCATGAAGATATCCCCAGAATGTAAGGGGAGCTTGAAGCTGTAAGAGGGCTGAATGGTATATTTATCAAAATACCATACAGTAGAAAAATCTTGATTTACGACTGTTAGTTTCCTCATTTTGACTTTCATCATGCATCCCTGTAGTAAATCACTGCACCAGTGTAATCAATTACTGTTATGCACTTAGTGCAATGTCCAGCAATGCCAGGAGCACAGCAGAGGACAATTAATAATAAGCTGGTAAAAAAATAAAAGCATGTCTGTGCCCTAGAACCGGTAATATGAGACTGGAAAAGAAAGCTGTAAAGTAAGGTTACTCCTCAGGTTTAACAGGTATAGACTGGTTAGAGGTCATGGCAAGAGCAGAAAGGTAAGTGTAGCACTTTGAGGGCTGAGCAGGGTGCTGCTTCTCAACAAGGTAGAGTTTGATAGGGACAAGTAGGGAGGGAAGCTGTTCTCTTTTCCTCCAGTCCCTGTACACAGCAGCAGGTCTTTTGCCCACCACATCTACTCCTTTCTCATTCCCCTTCTCCTCTGCACAATGAGTACAGAGTAGAAAAGCTGAGACATCAGATCCTTCCTGCTTGTGTCATGAGGAGCTGAAAGGTCTCTTTACACTGTTTAACCCACATGCACACAGTTGATCTTCGGCACCTTGGGGCAACTCCTCATGCCACTGTATGAGAGAAGAAGCAAGAATAAATGCAGCACTGCATTGCATGTCACTGGTCCTGCTGAACCGGTGCAAGCAAAATTATGAACTTCCATCTGGAAGGTAGTCAGGGCAAGCAAGGAACCCGGACAAAGGAACAAGTTCCCCTTCTCCTCAGCTCCCCAAGTCCCTTCCCCACAGGGTTCACTCCATCTGTCTTTGTCATTGTTTAAAATGACACAGCTGTACAACAAAGGATGCACACATCTGGATCCACATACAACTCCAATGACACCGCAAAGTGTCCAAACATCTTACACCCTGAATCTGCTGAACCCCACAGATAATACTGCCACTGTTACTACTGGAAGAGCCCTGGTGAGTAGCAAGAAGCATTTTTTCTTCACATTAGGTATCTTTCTCCAAGACAAATTCATGTATTTACACTAATTTCCGCAGCTATAAATCCTAATACTCCACACAATAACTGACAATTCAGAGTGCCTCCTCTTATTTTAACATATCACTCTAGTATTTCAGAAAAGGTTGCCCAGAAAGATTCTGCTGTCCCCAGATAGACCTTGGAGGTTTCAAGACCCTTTGCCATCTTGTTTGACCTCACAGCTGACGCTGTTCTGAAAATGGTACGGAACTGTGAGCCTGCTGAAGTCCTTTCCAATGTAAATTATTCTACAATGCTTTGAAATCATACCAAGAAAAAGTTAAAGTCACTTTAAAATGTCACTCAGTCCATCTCTTTACCTAAAGGTGAAACAAATTAGATATGAAAGATTCTAAAAATGTACAAACCTATTTTGGTTTCCTCCAGTGATAAAAGCCACCAGAAACTGGAACTGTATTTTCTTTCTCCCATGCCACAGATATACTGCTCTAAGCATGGCAACAAAAACCCACAAGACTAATAAATAAATACATGGAATTTTTGTTCATTTATGAGCTTTCATGCTTAAATGAAAATATTTTTAGCAATATTTACTGCAAACTAAGTTTTCTAGGAGCTGGTTTATTAAAAAGAAACAACCAAGTTATTTATTTCTATTCTCATGGCATTTTAAGGACAAATAGTAATTGTAAAGACACAACATACTTTCGGAAAATGACTGCTGAGTTATGAGATGTCGACAATTCGGGGCTTAGGAGAAAACAATCAATTATTCAAGCTCATTGAAAAATTCATCAAGACATTCTCAAGCTTGCAATAATACCCTCATAAACAAGTAGCATTCTGACTAAATGCATTAGTTTCATCTATTTTTAACGATATTGGAGTATGTTAAACTTTGGTTTACTTCATCAATTCACACAAAGTGATAAATAAAGCAAAGACCTTAATTACTAAAACAAGACTAGAAAACAAATTTGGTTTACCCAGTTCCACATTTGTAACACAGCACTTTATCCAGACAATCTCTAAAAACCTCCAAGCATGAAGACTGCACAACCTGTGTGAGCAACCTTTTCCTCTGCTTACTATTCACAAAAATCTTGCTAATATGCTGGAAAAATGACATCACACATAGTCTTCCCATTTAATTTACAACTATTTAACAAATTCGCTTTTTAGATCCAAATTGCCAGAGAGCAGAAAGGGACAGCTGGTTCTGCAAAGGAGGAAAGCTGGGAAATGAGAGTGAAAACAAGGCAGGTGAGAGCAGTAAATCAGGACTCTTCAGTGGCATCTCCGGGTCAGGGCTGGATCCAGAGACAGTGATCAGGGCTAGATGCAATCCAGGGATTGCAAGTCTGTAGTGACAAGGCAAGTCCAAGATTAGGCCAGAAAGCCCAACCAACAGGTCCAGGGTAGGATCAAGAAAGTACAAGACAGGCACACACATACCTGCTTACACATCTGGGATACAACACAGGCAGTAGGGCATCACATTAAAGCAGAACCAGAACGGAAAGAAGGGCCAGGCCCCACCCTCTGCTTTCCTCCCATCAGCTCCTCTCTCAATCAAAGATGACCCTGAAGTCTGCTAATTAAACACCGAGACAGAAGATGCACTCAGGGTTCAGACACAGATGAAGTGTAGGATGCAAAACAAAGTGTAATATCAAGGCATTTGTTTTCAATCCACCCTTAATTTTTTTCTCCTATTTACATTCAAAATCAAAAAATTAGCTTCCACACTCAAGCACTTCATTTTTTTTTTTACCCCATGTTCATCAGCTATAGCACATTAATGAAAAGTAGTATCCGTTCCTGTCAGCCTTGCTTACTCAGTACACTTGTGATTTTCACAGATCTACTTCCATAAAGTCTTGAAGGACCCTACAATACTTTTTCGAAAGACCATTCATTAAATATGCTATCCTGAACAAGGTTATTTTTACTATCGTATTCAAAAGGCCATCACTTACGATCCACACTCAGCAAGACAGAGTTACTGCCTTAGTCATGAAGTACCATCTTGTCTACCGAGATTTAACAAAGGCTCAGCAACATGGGCAAGTCTCATGTAGCTCATAATCACACCAAGACATGCGCAAAAAGTAGTTCTCCAAACCTCTCTCCTATTGCCAGATGGAAGTGTTCCATATTTCATTTATATTTCTCTTCTCCCGCCTCATTTAGCTAGCACAGTTTAAATTTAGTATCCAATGTGATCCACATCACCAACAAATTTCAGTGTTTTTTAATTTTTGTATTTCAACCAAAAGCCTGCTATTTTTTTGTATGCTACATTAGATCTTTATGCCTGTATGGAAAGTAAAACCTTAGCATCACTCTGAACTCAGTTTAATAGTGACAGCCCTAGTGACTAGACAACTTAGAAAAATGAAGTCAAGGAAGACATTTACATCTATGCCAGCAGTACACATAATAGCTAATAATACAGTTGTGGTTCTTTCACATCTCTTCCCTAGAATTCTAGCATAGGTATTGCTTACTCCTGAGGCAGTGATCAAATTACTTTCTGTTGCCAAGAGTGAGCTGAACAGAGGTCAGTACTGAAAGTGAGAATTTGATGGACTCTTCCAGCAAGAAACAGCCCAGCTGTACTTCTACAGTGCTCATTCAGTATTTGAGAACAAACCATACATGCTCTGGCTGAAACACTACCCTCTCCTAAGTCAGTCAAAATGTAAGAACTCAGCACTGATGGTCCTGGACAGGACAGGCAGTTGCTAAACCTGGGACACCTGAACCGAACTCAGTGTCACTTCACTGGGAAGCACAGAAGTAAGGTGGGGATCTGAAAGTTGTCACCAAGCAAAGACCTTCCTGACTTTCCCACAAGGTAAAGGAAAAAGATCAAATGGCTTATTCAAACAATTAAAATCTGTTACTAAACTGGTATGGGTACATCCAGAGTTCCACTTTCCATCACTCACTTAAGGAAGAGCTGGAAAATGTACATAACCATGCAGAATCATCTACAGCTTCACCTGAGTCACTTGCCTATGGTACTCTCGAGATACATAAAGACTTAAAGCTTGAGTAGCTGCACTTGTCAAAGGAAGTGTGAGTTAATAGAGAAAACTGCACTGCCATGAGAAAAGACTGAAACACACCTGAAAGTGAGGGGTTACCTCCATGTGTTTCGGAGAGAGGTGTCCCAGTTCAGGGGATAGATTTTTTTTCCAAATCAGGTGCACAAAATGGCATAAATATTGGTAAAAGTTCCCCAGTTGTATATCTGGTATAGATCCTGCATCTATAGTTCCATGACTGGCAGTGTATTATCAATATATAGTGTCACTAATAAACCAAATTATTATGTTTATTATGTGTCACTAATAAACCAAAGAAACATTCCAATCCTGATTGTAAGCTGTAGAAACTGAGCACTTTTTCCTTTGCAAAAAGTCATCCATACTCTAGACAGAACTCAAAGGAAAGAAGATATTTAAGTACCTTAAAAAAAAAAAAAGAAGAATTCAGTTTTGCATATTGCCATCTTTTTGATTTACCCAGATAATGAAGATCAGAATGCCACACTGAGAAAAACAACACTGTAGACAGCAGTTTCCCCTGGAAAAAAGAGNGTTTTCAGACAACTGAATTGAAGCTATCTCACTCTCCATTCAAGTCGCCGTCAGGCTAAGTCCCAAGGAAACTCAAAGGGGTCTGATAGTCTGGGCCAGACCCCAGGAACTTTCACAATACAAAAGAGGCATGAAATTATACATCATTTCTGGAAGAAGTTCCTTCTGTCCTTGGAAATATGGACCCAGACTGGAAAAGC
>VXBB01018689.1:192241-205598 GCA_013399915.1 Illadopsis cleaveri
TATGGCCCTTCATGACAACATTCCAGTCATGAGAGGTATCCCACCATGTCTTTGTAACCTCATCTCTACCAAGCCTGGCTATGTCTACATGTGCCTCCAAATCTAGTCTACAGCTCAGCTCTTTCAGTGACCCTGCTAAATCCTGAGCTAAGACTCCCTCCTTAAGGCAGGTGGACCCCATTTATTGCCAGCAGGCTCAGAGTCACATAAAGTGACCTGTGATAAACCACTCAGAATTCTGCTGGTAACATCAGTTTTAAAGTCAGGTGTTCATCTGGCTGGTTTTCCAGTTTCTTGCCCTATCAATCCCTCAAACTGGTAGGATAGAAGAGAACAGGAGCTCCAGACCCCTTGACCAGATGTCCCCAAGGCCCTGAGGTCCCTTTTGATCATCTGCACCCTTGTTGTTGGGACTTGGTCATTTATCCACCTGGAAAACCAGCAGTGGGTGATCATCAGTGGGCTGCACCAGGCTGGGAAGTTTCTTGGTGATGTGCCTTATGCAGGAGCCAGAGAGGCAACACACCTCCCGATTGGATTGGATTGGGTTCAGTTGGCATATCAGCCCCTCCATTTCTCTCGAGGGAGTTACCAATGGCTACTATTCTTTTTTTTTAAAACTGAGGAGATTGTGATGGGGGTGTAACTGCTCTGCCATAGGCAACCTCATCAACCTGGATGGACCTTCGCCCCCACTCTCATTTCTCTGGTCCTCACTTCCCTGGTTCTCAGATTCCAGGGCTTCAGACCTGTTGCATTCAGGTACTTGAGGAGGTGAGGGAGGTCAGGAGGGGTTTCACCTGCCACCCCAAGCAGAGGCCCCTTTTCACCCCCCTCCATCTCAAAGGTCCCTCCCTTCCTTCTGGCTGGTGATGAGAGGGTGGATGTGAGGTGGATGTCAGATCTGTTTGTCTAAGGCATGGCAGAATGAGGCTCCACCAGTCAATCTCTTACTATCAGTCTTCGCACTACATGAGTAATGAGTGAACAGGGTCTACAAAAGCTAATATAATTCACTGAGAAGTGAGGATTCCTGAGTCATCTGGAGTTAGCAGTATACGGAGGACCAGACTAGGACTCTAAAAACAGTAAAATTACAGTTACACTCATGTAACCAATGTAGCTAACTGACCACAAAAAACACCACTAGCCAAAATTTCCAAAAGTAAGTTTTGTAAATAAATAATTTTTTTTTCTTAGAAAGGTCATGTTCCTTCTCTGTCAATTGCTAAAAAAATAAGCTTGCATTCAATCTTTCTTTTCACGTACAGGAGAGAAAAAGCAAGAGGAGAAATAATAAGCAAGACCATTTACATACTGAATTTTTTTGCATGTACAGAACCAAGAAAAAAAGGCAAAACAATGACAAAATAGTAATGTGGTTTTCCTAAACCTGAATACAGTGCACTGTTCTGTTGTTCACCTTTCAATGGTACAAAGTTATACCTAACAGCCTATGCAAAAGGGTTTTACTGTTTTATTCTCTTAAACAGCAACTCTTTGTAAAAGTCCTGTATTGCCCATTGGATTTTTCCTTTAGGGAAGAAAGAATAAAGGTAAAAGCCAGTAAAGTTTAGAGGATTTCTGGCTAATGTAGAAATTCAGTGCCCCTTTTCAGCGTCTCTGGTAAGCCTGATGTAATTATTACCACATTTACTTTAGATGTAAAACTTTAGGAAATAGGTTGGGGTATTCGCCTATTCAATAAACTTAGTGAAAACCAGAATTAACCAGTTGATGAAGATTCAAACTAGAAAAAGTGTTCCTCAGCAAATGCACTACTATTATTGTGTTTTAGTATACTATATACTCATCTTTTTCATTGCATAGACTAGAATTTTTTTTTAAATAACTCTGGGTAAAAAGAAAAAAGATTCTTCATCTTAGGGAAGAATGCACTATGCATGAAAAATGCAGTGGCTGCCTACAACTTTTTCTCATATTATACAAAACTTCTGCTTTGCACCTGGATCCTGAGCTATTTCAGATCAGGAATACACTAAAGATACCTCTAGACACATTTAAAGTAAAGTACTGGGTTTTTTCGTTCCATTTTAAACCAGCTTTTATCACATATATCACACCAAACATCTAATAAAGATAAGCTAGTATCACTGTGTCAACATCTCACCTACCATCTGAAATCTACTAAAATTTGTCTACCATCTCTTTTGACATGCTGTACTAGGAGCCTTGCTGAAGATAACGCTTGGTGAGTCAGTGATCTTGGGCAAACCATGTCCCTCTGTGGAGCCTTGTACTTTACTCCTAAGAAGCTCACATGTCAGCAAATGAGCGGCCACTGCCAGGGACCATGCTGGAAGCCCTAAGCCAGCCTGTGTTATGCACTGGTAGGTATTATGAGAGAGACAGTGTTCTGATCTTGCAGGCATAGACACAAGTTCGTTTTGGACTGTTTGTTGCGGGTTTTTTACGCAAAATAAAAGGCACCATGGTATTTGAGGGAGGCAGAAACTCTCTTCAGACAGGAACCATGTGCCACAGTGGGCCATGGGAAGATTCACTTGGGATTTATATTAAAGGTCTGACATAATTTAAGTAAATCACTGTGTCCACTATTTACTTAATAATAGAAATAATACAAAATTTCTATCTTGTAATAATTGAGATTTATATGCTGACTATAGAATGAACAAGTTTCAAGAAAATGTTTGACTTCAGTATTTAAGTACTGCACTTATTTCTCTAATCACATTTTACTTGTGGCTCAATTGCTGTATTTAATGTTCTGTCCCATGCTGCAAGGGTAGTATTATTCTCCAAGGCTTTTACTGAAACATAAAACAAAACCAGAGCTCACATTCAAAAATCAGGCATGTTTCAAGCATAGTGCCAAATCCTGCACAGTAAATAAAGATTATGATTATTTTCTCATGAAGCAGAAATAACACACAATGTTACCTTAACACTAGTATACAATTAGAATTATCTTCAATATTTGGAGACATGGGATGTATGTAAATATATCCAGATACACATATAAACAAATATTTCTTGTAAAATATGCCACACTTGCAAACCTGATCTTCTTTATGTCCTAAGATTTTACGTTGCAAGTCTTTTTCCATTTCTACGCATCTTGTGAGTCTCTGGCGCTGACTAAGAAGCTCCAACAGCATTTGTACCCATACAAAATTCAAAATGAGTGCAAGAGAAAAGTTCATTACATCCAGAAGACAATGGCTTCAACAGCTTCTCTTCCATAATCTCCTACTTCTCATCAAATGTTCCCACTGACTCTGCAAGTTTTCCATAACTCTCTGACATTTAGTAAGCCTTGAGACTGTAGAGCCAGGTATAAGAAAACTAAAGCCACTTAGCTACAAGCCAGAAGTAGTCATTGGTGAAAGACTTAATAGCTTCCTTACAGTTACTGACAAGTCCCATAAGAAACTTAACATCAGACTAAAAATCCTTACTGTTCTGCACAGGTGAGACCTTGAGAAGGGCATGGTTACATCTTGAAAGCCCACGTTATAGAACACTCAACTGCAAACACAAGGTATGGAAAAGCAGCTCTCTGAACTACCAAGCACTTTTGAAACTAAGAAGTAGCTAAATGAGCTTGTCTTGTGCTCTGCTAGATGTGACAAGTCCATCTAAAACAACAATAGATGCATTTGGAGTCTTTTGTAGCAAAAATACAGAGTATTACTACTAGATTTTCCTCATATTAATTCTTATCTGATTGGTTTCTCATCTGTCACAGTCAAAAGCCCTTTCATGTGGCTTAAAATTAAGCACACATCACAAAAATTCAGGGCTGGTCACTTACAAACTACAATTCTATTCGTAAGAACATAATTCCAACCTAGAAATCCTGTTCACCTCATCCCTATAGCCAAAGAGTTCAACACCTTGCTAGAAACAGTTACTTATCTGCTGATAAACTTACTTTGAAATATCTTTGCCACCATGTTGCCATGGAAATATGACATTTCCAATAGCTGCCCGGTAACTGTAGACTCCCAGGAGCCCGAGTGCCATAGCAATTTTCGAAACCACGGAGCATCTTCTTTGAACCAGAAAGAAGATCATAAGAAGGGAGACTGCAGCCAAGAAGGAGAGTTCATATTTATGTTCAGAGCTGGGGAAAAAAAACAAGCAAAAAATCCCTTTTAAAACAGTAATTAGTGCAAAACACATTTGATAGATCCTTAGCTACAGCACTATACTAAATAAACTGTATTAATTGATGCAGCACCAAATTAATCACTGCAGTGGTATCTGTTATGAACTTCCCAAGAGGTATGGTAAAATATTTTAATATTTTTAGAAAAGCAGCTTTATTAATGAGGTTTTCTATTCAAGTATGTATATTTAAAAGTGTAATTATTGTGTTCTACCATATGCTACTTATTCTGTTAATTATATAAAAACTGGGCTGCATATTGCATAATGGAAAAGGGTCTACTGCTTTTAAACTAGGGTTTTGTTATTTATACATTTTGAAAAAGTGTGTTTTCCTTATACTACAGCATTTCATTTTCTAGCACTACACAAAAGATTTTTGCACTACAGGATTAGCACTGTCTTTTGAAATAACTACATATGAATTTGTTTAATTTTAGACACATCACCTACTTTACTACCTACAGAACATTACCTACCCAAAATGACCAAAAATACACTTACATAGTTTAAAACACACACACACAAACTCATTAGCTCAATCTGATTCCTTTATGCAACTATAGCACCTTGTATTGTGTCAATACATACAAGAGATAGACACAAAATTTGCATCACTGGCAGAGAAGATCACAGATACAGCTTGTTTGTTTGTTCCCCTGCATCTTAAATAGTTAACACTCATTCCAGAATCAAGGGCATTTCACTGAGCATGCTGCCAGTATCATATATTTAAATCTTCAGTAGTAGGAATTAGCACTGCAAAATGTAAGGGGGTAAGGCAAAGATCTGCACCCATGCCCTAATACGTAGTTACAGAAAGCCTACTGTAATCCAAGAATTGCCAACCCATGCCTACTGAAACTATTCCCAGTATCCCAAATAATATAAAACCATTAATTTTGTTAAATTTGCCTTCAGTTAAGGACATGATGTAGATTTTGAGAGCTAAGGGCTCCATCTTCTGTTTTCCACAACTCAAAATCCCATGATAACAGATCACTAACTTCATGAAACTAACAGTGTGCCTGAGCTGTTACCATCATTGAATTCAACCACACTTACAAAACTCCAGTTTTATCTCTGATTTAATAAAAATTATTGTTCTTCAAAGGGGTTTACTTTCCTATTCTCTAGTATACACTTTATCAGGAGCTTGACCAATAGCTGTTCCAGCTGTTGTGTTTGAGAAGTCACGGAAGAAAGGGTGTAGGGCAGATAAATTGTCCTGTTAGTTCTCCATGCAGGACCCAGTCAAGTAGTTCATACACCTTAACAAAATTCCCAAGAGATGCACTGTTCTCCAAAAGCCAGTGGAGAAAAGTGAGGGGAGTGAGATCTAGAACACTATGAGACAGAAAATGTAGTCTTGATGTTTCTCCTCCCGATTATCCTTCCTCTACACATGGAGAGAGCAGAAATAGTGGACTCCTGCAGCAACCTGTGAAGATAATGCACATACCACCTTCTTTATGATCAAAATGTAACGAACTAATTTAGTAGCCACTAAACCTTTCAAATGAGCATTTATAAAAAAAAATTAAGCATTCAGGTCATATTCTCCTTGGCTATTCATTGTATGAGAGGAAGACAAACCAGGGATAAATAACAGCATACCCCCATCATCATCTTTGTCTCTTTATCTAAAAACTCAATACACACTGAGTTTTCACTCTTGACTGCTAGCACAGGACTAACATACATCTCACGTGTAGGTTTTCTGGTAACAGTGTTCTTTGATCTCGGCTTGGAATTTTTTTGAATCATACAAATCTGTTAAAAAAAAACCCTACCCAAGTTTTTCACAGCATTTGCTGAAGAAACAAGAAAAGAACTTATAACAAGCAAAGTCAGGTCAGCACAAATCACCTACAGTTTCAAGGTTTTCCAGCCAAGGTTCCTGCAGTTAGGCAGCTAAAAGCTTATGTAATTAGCAGAACATTTGAAAGGAGATGGTAGTTGCTTCCAGGGAGTCCTATCATTTAGCAAAGTTCTAAATGATTTTGATAATCTGCTCAGCAATACAAGCACAAACAAGACACTCTGATCTCAGCTGCCATGTCCTGGGTTTTGCACAAACCACAAAATTGAAAGTGAAGAACCAATAGCTCCCTGAGAGAAAATCCAGTGAGAAAGGAAAGAAAAAGAGCACTTTGGCTCTATCTTCCTACTGTAACAATCGATGTATGGTCTACACTCATGCCTCTGGTAATAGAATGAAGGTTGAAGACATTTTCTTCCACTGCTTGGACCTCACCTCATTACTGCAAATACAAGTAGAGTGAATGGAATTGTAAATGTGCATGATTAATAACTTAAGTGGATAAAGTCTTTTTTAATTGTTTCTTTCATTTTACAACCAAATACACAGAAGTCACAAGGTGTGCTACCTTTGAGGGAAAGGACATTTGGTTAAGTACATTATTAAAAGAAAATATTATCATCGTCCTATGCTGATGCTTCTTGTCACTTCTCTTCAAGCTGACACTGCCATGTAGCAGCTCTGACACCATTCAAGTATCAGTGCTGACCAGGATTAACAGCCAAATAAAGCTAACTAAATACCAACCAAACAAAAAGAAAACCTGAGTTCCAGTCAGATTTAGATTGCACATTTTCTTCCATTTCATCTACTGTCTGATTTTCTTTTGGTCTTTTTCCCATCAGGTTTCACAGTCTGTCTGCAAATAACAAAGAACATTTTCCTTATTTCAGCACTACTGAATGCATTCCTAGTAGCCAAATTCAACATACTATAGGTAGATTGATTTTATGTGTTGTGATGCTTACATCAAACAGGAAAATCTGCACACCCGTCTCTCTGTTTTAAATGCTGAGCCCCTTAAGCACTGTCCAGTTAAGCGAAATACTAGTCTGAGCACAAGCAGAGATGTTGAAAAGATCAATACAGAGGAACAAAAAAAGAGGGCCATTTGTTCATTAGTTTATCTTAGAGACAAAATAGAAGGCTGGCTAGAAAATGTCTGAGTAGCTCAAACTCAAATGAACAAGGGCACACACAATCTAAGTAAGGTTCCAAATTCTTATTAGTAAAAAACACGCTGTTAAGACATAACTACACCAATTAAACTAATACTAAAAACTAGAATAACAGTCAACCTAGAGACTAGCAATGCATTTTGGGAAGAAGTGCTTTATGCAATTCAGTTTATCACCAATTCATGCTATAAGAAAAACACATCATCTCAATCCTGATCAAATCACTAGGGAAACAGACATCTAATATGGTGTGAAGGAGAGGAACAAAGATGTTAAAACCCTCCACCAAGAAAATGCAAGCATGCTGGCCAAATAGGAATTCCCAGACACTTTAGAAACCACAGGATGTGTAAAGATTTAGTTGCTTCATTTACTAACCATTCTGATGATTGTTCAGTGAGCCATAACAGAGTCATACACTCAATGACATCCCATCATTCAAGTCCAAAACCTGTCATACTTCAAATATTACTAATCTTTTAACTCTATATTACAACTGAAGTATAGGTCAGCATGGAGACATACATAACATTTTCCTGTTAGGCTGAAAATTGCTCCTTTGTTTTAAGTCAGGAGGTAGCTCCACAGCAGCCTGAGCCAATCTGTGGCAGGGCTGCCAGGGTTCTATTCTTTCACTTGAAAGCTAAAGACAGCAGAAGTAGTTACACCAATGAAAGGGAGAAGGCAGAACTATGACAGTGACAGTCCCAATCACACACCCTCTTAGTCTGCCATGGCACAACACTCTGGACTGTTGCATAATCTTTTTAAGCCTCCCAAAGTATAAGGTAGGGAGTCCTTGCTTCTTTCTCAATTAAATTTGAAAGACAAGTGGGTTTTAGTAAGGAATGCTTGACAGCGGCAGAAAGAAAAAACTGTTTGTCTGCAGCACTTCAAAAGATGCAGATAGTTCCCCATTCTCTTCTTACAGCAATTTCAATAACAGCAGTGCTGAAATATTGTATACAATATTGAGATATGGTATACAGTGCCCTTCCTGCATTCCTGTTACTAAACCAGCCCATTTGCCTGTGAAGACTGATGGTAAATCAGAATGAGAAGTGATCCAACTGAAAGCCAGGAGTTTTCCATGCCATCTTGAGTTATTTTTCCAGACACGTCTATTCAGTGATTTAGCTCACCACACTGACACAGGAACAGGTAAAATACAAGGCCAGTGAGGTGAGGAGAAAGAGAGCAAGTTCCTTGCCTCGTATGGCAAAAGGTCCTACAGTATACTATTTTAACCAAATGATCAGTCATAGCCTAAGAGTACAGATGTAGAATCTTTTCTATTCTACCTCCTTCAAGACCTAAGAAAGTACAATTGATGTGAGGCCATAATCTGATAGGGAACAGAGGAAGAAACTCACCTGTAAAATTCTGATGTTTTTGCTTTGATACCTAGCTGCTGTACTTCAGCCTTACTGAAGGGGGAGGCAGACAGCTTTAATAGGGTTGTGATGGCTTTATGAAGAAGAATACTTTATTAACTTGACATATTTTTGTGATGAGACAAGCTCAGTGGAAGAGCACAAAGCAGGCATTGTTTATCTGTGCTTTAACAAGGTTTTTAACACCAGCTCCCATAACATTCCCATAGGCAATCGCATGCTAGAAAACTGGATAGCCAGGTGGACTGAAAAGTGCTCAAATACTGGATTCACAGAGGTGCCATAAGTAGCATGAAGTCCACCTAGAGGGCAGTCACTATCTGTCAAGCCCAGCACTCGGGCATTGGCCCCCACTGGGGCCAGTACTGCTTAATGTCTTTGCTAACAATCTGGGCAATGGGGCAGTGCCCCCTCAGCAAGTCTGCACACAACACACAACTGGGACGAATGGTTAATACAGTAGTTGGGTCTGCAAACACTCAAAGGCCCTTTGACAGCCTGGAGAAATTGCCCACTAGGGATCTTATGAAGTTCAGTGAGGGCAAGAGGCAAGTCCTGCACCTTGGAAGAAACAGCTACACATATCAGGACAGACTGGGGGCTGACCATCTTTTCAGAGGTGACTCTGAGTGCCTGGGTGGACCCTGACTCAACAGTCAGAATGCAACATGCCCTTCTAGCAAAGGGCATGTGGAGCTGCATATGAAGAACCTTACCAGAAGATGGAGGAAGGCCGTTTCTTACCCTGTGTTCAATAATGGCTCCAGTTAGGAGTTACCCAGTACAGAGAAAGATACAGATATTAAATTCACATGAATTCCAATTCACAGGGACAAAAATCAAACACAAGAACAGACTCCTCCCTCCCTTCTCCCCTCTCTTTCCTCAACAAAAACAACAAAAAGGACCAGAGTAAGCCGGAACAGATGTAAAAAGCCTTGGGTTTACCTCAGTGGGTTG
The DNA here is from genome assembly GCA_013399915.1 of Illadopsis cleaveri. Classification (NCBI taxonomy): domain Eukaryota; kingdom Metazoa; phylum Chordata; class Aves; order Passeriformes; family Timaliidae; genus Illadopsis; species Illadopsis cleaveri. The sequence goes on from VXBB01018689.1 coordinate 201,748, forward strand.
CTTGGAAGTTCCTAACAGGCAACTAGTGTTAGAGCCAGGCATATAGGATTTCCCACTTTTCTTATAAATTAAGAAGCACCTGTGCTATCTGCAGCCTACACTGCACCTGTTTTATCCCCTTGAGATCCCCACAGCCCAAGGCTAGAAAAGGTTTTGCTGCTTTCCAGGCATACTTAGCACCATGAAATCAGAGGAGGGAGCATACTGAAGTAAGACAGAATCTTTGAAAGTTAAGTCCATACATGCACACACAATTTTTAGAAGTCTGGTAACATTTCCAAGAGTAAATAAACATCTCTGGGAGACTACATGTGTAAAAGTATGTATCTGAAACAAACCAAAGTTTTCAGCTGCAGGAGTATCAGGTCCTTGTTTCCTGGCCTTGTGGCACCAGCACACTCCAAAGAAAAGGACTGACAGTCTGAAGAAAAAATCTGGCTCAGGACATTCTTGGGCAAATAAATCTTTCACAGATGCTCAGGATTAATTGTAAAAATCATCACAGTCACACCAAATCACACCTCATCCTGCTCACACATTGACTTAGCTCATAATGAAGGAATGAGTTACCTATCATATGGACTTGATGTAGGAAATATGACATTTTTTTCTGATTTCCTCACCTCAAGAGCAGAAATGCATGCTGAAAACTCTGGTACAGAACAACCGCTATAATGTGATAAATTCCCTCATAACTCATGTCTTTCAGCACTCATGCCTGTCACTGCAATTAGCATTTCATCTGTGAGGCTGCCAATAAATAACAAGTCTCGTATTAGTCCATTTGCTCATGTCATTTTTAATGAATGATGAATGACATTTCATCCATGTGTTGTAAGATACAGGCAAGAAATCTATTTATCTTACACAGCAGAGTCTCTTCATCTGCTGTTTGCAAAACCTTGACTAGACAGTCAAAAAGTATTGCTTCTCCATCCACTAACTGAAGTACATGAGACAGTTCAACTGTCACTGAATAATAACTGCAGTTCTTAAAAAATACTGAAAGGTATTAGAAAAAGCAGAAGCTCTTCTCTGCTGTACTTTTGGTTATAAAAAATTCCCTTTCTTGTTTATCATATTACACTCAAAAAAAATTCCTTCAGCTTTTCACGCACACATTCTAAGCATGTGATAGACAAAAAAGAAGTCTATGTGTGGCATCTTCTCCTGTGACTTCATAAATTTTTGAATTATGCAGAACCTTCCTGCCTCAATTTCAAGAGTTTAATTCTATTAAGTGATTTTTAATTTCTCAAACCAGACACTGTTGACTTACACTTGGAAAACATTTACTTTTTACTTCTGATAAACCTATCATGTATAATTGGCATTAATTAGGTAAGTCATGGTGCAGGGCAAAGATTATAAATTATTGATAGTACACAAGGAATTATTCCTGCGCAAAATAGCAAGGAAAAATTCTTTATGTCACTTCACTGTTTCTCTGCTTTGTATGTTTGCAGCAATTTCTGATCAGAGACCGTATAGAAAAAAATGTATTTCACCAAATGAAACGCACACTAATTTTTAAATAAGGCAGAAAGTGTGACAGTAAATCAGAAACCCACCTTGTCAACCAGTGTCCAAAGTCTGGCCGATGAGCCCACTGGACACCTGTCTGATTCAAGGATCGAAGCAGCCGACAGCAAATAAGGATGATCCATGGAGTTGCTAAGCTTATCCACTTATCTGATCCTTTTATGAATTCAGATGAAGAGGCGGCCTTGCCCAGTTTCGAATCACTTGCCACTGGAATGTCTATATTCTTGCTCTCAGAGGTTTCCCCAATACTATCAGAATTTTGTCTCACATTGGTGCCATATTGAGGGTCACATTCTTTCAGAAGAAAATTATTTCTACACAGTTCCTGACACAGCATCAAACAAAGTGTATTGATAAGAAAATACCAGGTTTGATGTTCCTCTTCTATAAAACTGCTTGCCCCCAAACTCAAAACATGGCCAATAGTTCCAGCCAGAATCAGTGCATCTATTTCTGACCAGTTAGAACTGGACACAATAGGATTCTGGGGAAAAAAAAAAAANAAGGATTTTGGGGAAAAAAAAAAAAAAAAAAAAAATTAAAAATTTCACTTGTAATTATTCATAGTGTGCTTAAAGTAATTTACAGCAATGAAAACAAAATAAACAGCAGGATAACTTATTTCTATCTTAAGAAATCTCAAAAATTTATAAAATAAACATTTCAGTGAAGCATACTCAGCACAACAGCATAATAATAATTTTTAAAACTGCATTCTGTTTAAGGAATAAACAGAATAAATGTTTAAGGAATAAAATTTCTCTATGAATAATCCTCACAACTGTACACATTAAGATTCCCTACCACCCCATAACAGAAGGTTCAAAAGAAGTTCATGCCCTGTTGCATATTTGTAGAAGTAAAAATAGAAATCCTGCAGAAATCTTGAGATACAGACAATAAGTAATTCTCTAATAGTTGAAATCTGTGATATCTTCAACTCAACACAGTTACAACCTTCACCACTCAAGTTAACAAAGTTACTGCCTGATGGCACTCCTTGACCTTGCTTAACTTGAAATGCATCTTTCACCATAAAATCTACTTTAAACCTCCACCCATTGATTATTTACCTCACATACTGTGCTTATCTAAAACCACAATATTTTTTGTCTAATGCCTACATTAGCTCAATCTCCTGTTCTCAGCAGCTAATTGGAATTGCCTTATCATCACTACCTTCAACAATAGGGGTAAAGAGAAAGCATAAGGGCATGAGGAAGTTGAGAGCACCCAGTTCACTACTGTTATCAGGTAATGAACCATTTCAGCTCACAAAGAAAGCCATAAAAAGACCACAGAGAGGCACAGCCACGATAAGCATGCATTAAGGAAGAACATAAAGATGACCAAAACTCTTCAGCTATTAATTGACAGGCTAATAAGAAATCACAGGCACAGCTCTGAAGAGCATCAGTCTGGACTCCGTAACAGATAAGGGGAAAGTGATAGCACACGGGTGTTACAGATATCTAATAGTGCCTGTGGATCTGTACCAACTCATTAAGCAGAGCTTAATGAGAAAAAAAAAGCTTCAAGAAAGTGTCAAGAGTGGGGAAGAGGGGGTGATGAGGAACATGCTGGAAACAGGGGCAAAGTAAGAGGAGGAAGTGAAAGGATTCAGTTACATATAAGCAGGAGTCATTACACATCTCTGACTGAGCCCTGTGCCAGGTCACTGTGGTCTATCCTGTCTTACTAAATCCTCTCCTATCTTCTGTTCAGCTCCACTTTCTGTCTCATCCATGGGTGTTGCAAGATGCCATTGCAAGCAGGGGACCAGCCTGCATGTCAAAAACTTGAGACCAGAGCAAGTAAAAGCAAGTGCCAGAGGACACTGGAACCAGCAGGAGCTTCTAACATACCTTAACAAATAGAATAGCATACACGCTTGTGAAGAATTTTGAGGAAGACATTGTCAAAAATCATACATTACTATTCTATCTAATTTTGCACTATTACAGAATATAATGGAGTATCTCTTAAACTGCATTTTAAGCACCTAATAAAACAAAAATGTAAAAGCCAGATTGAAATTACTGCATGCCATTTTTACTTCAGAACAAAGCTGTCTGAAACTACTTTCACATTCATTTCTGTAACTACATATTTTAACTACATCATCCTCCTATATTTGACCTATGAACAAACTTTAAAAAAAATCTTGAATATTCACTGGGATAAATTTCACAGAGAACTACTATATTAAAAGATGCACAGTTTACTACAATTCCTGCACAATTTAATTATGTTAAAAGAAAATCAAATCAAACTGACCTTTGAGCAGATAACAAGAAAGCAGGTAT
>VXBB01018689.1:205603-233846 GCA_013399915.1 Illadopsis cleaveri
ACAATACAAGTATCTCTGAGCATCTTAAATGCAAGTATCACTTGTGTTCATGACTTACTGACTGCAGCATATGTATTTTTGTTCAAAATGCAAGACAATATTACACAGAGAAGATAACAAACACACGATGCAAGAAGATAGTTAACATTATTAGGAATTTTGCTTTAGGGAAAAGAAATTTTTGCAAAATCAAAATTTAATGAGATATATGTGAAAGAATGCAGTTGCTATGATTACAATTATGACCTATTCACATCGCATTCATTTCTTGTGTTGTTAAAGAACACATTACATCATAGTACTTTCACTTAAAAAAAACCCAACAACACAAACGAACACACAAAAAAAATCCCACACAACCAAAAAAGTCCCCATGAGGTTACACACAACAATAATGGAGGGAAAAATACTAATAATCTGAAAAAATGTCCAGGTTCAATCTACATTTACTAGCATTTGAAATTTCTTTGGTGTTCTAAAGACCATTCAGGTTTGTTTAGTACTCTGTTCTGAAAAGTAAATACCATAAGCTGGTATTTGGAACAAAAGGACACGGTAGTCTCTGCAAAGACCAAAGAGCATGAATTTCACAACGTTGGAACAAGAACAGCACATGACGCATCTTCAACAAGTTTAAATTCCAATAATTCTATCATGCTGACTTTAAAGATCTTGGCTAACTAAATAAATGAGCATGTAAGTACCATCTGCTCACACAAAGCAATCTTGAGATCCTAAATAAATGAGAATGAACAAGTCTGTGATACAATTTGTCTCCTTCGTAAGACATAACATAAAATCTATAGTAGTACTGGTCTCTTGTATCTGGTTGCTGTCAACAACTGATATGAAAACTGAAGAAGTGATGCATTATCAATGGGGAACATACAAAAACCTCATTAAAATGACGGCATTAATGTGAAATGTCCAGGGTCAGAAATCTGTATTTCTTGTCTGCTTGTCTCTCACAACTTCAGTGAAAAGAGAAAAAAATTACTCTTACATTCACATCAAAAGATTAAAATCCAATTACATTTACTGATAAACCACATTTCAGATCAGAATTAAATCACTATGCAGAATTAAAAATTATGATGCAAATTATAATTTCGTGAGCCTTGATGATCTTAAGAAATTCTGGAAATACCTTCATCAAGGTTTTCTAAATTTACTTCTAATCCCTTATATATGAACTGTGCCTTATTATGAATGCCATGAGTATGGTGTCATATACAGTCTGACCTTATATTATTTAGATTGTACCTAGTTTTAAGATTCAGTTTAAAGGCATTGAAATGTAGGTCTTACTCTGATATTCACAGCTCTGTTTTTCCAGCTGCTGAACACTTCCAGCTGTCAGGAACTCAGCAGACACTCCAAATACTAAATAACCTGTATGACTTTCAGTTTGTTTGATATCTTGGCAAAAAAACTCAAAACAGAAGCTTTTGTTTAGAAATCTTTAAATGCCAGGCTTCAAATGATGTAAGCATACCATCTCCCAAGCCAAGGCAGCTTTAACAAGTGATGTATCAGCATTAGTATGTAAGCAATACAGAAACTGACCTCTGCCCTACCTTTGAACATACTTTGCTAGCTTGCAAAAGTGTCAGTACATAAATGACAGAGTACATGCACCTTTGATCACTGAATTTTGAAATTTCTTCACTTTGAAATAAAACCTCCTATAATCTGTGTTCTGAGTCTTATTCCAGTTATCTGGGTTTTTTGTGATTAAACATCTACAGTTAAAGCCTGAGAAATTCTGCAACCACTTTTCAGATGAGAAACATTTTATTTTTCACGCTCACCTTCATTCACAATTTGAACACTTATCATTATGTTCGCTTCTGATACCTGAGCTCCCTGAACCCTGTCTTGATTCTCTATGATGGTAACTTTTCCATGACAAAGTACTACAGATCACACTTGCTCCTACATTTTCACAGCAGTTTGGGATAATTTTTGAATGCTACATGGAAAGACACCACCCGATCACCTTTTTTCCTCCCCAAGTCAGAAAATGCCAAAAGTATTTTAGATGCAATTGCTTAAAAAAGTAACATTGTTCAATTCATCAAGAATATCAAACAAAGAAGGAAAATCAAAAATACTGTTAAATGAACAGGTGCTTTAAAATAAACTGAAAGAAGGACATTTTGTAGATGTAATAAAAGCCCACTATAATTCTGCATAATGAAAATTCTCAAAGCCTCTACTTGACAAGCCTTAACTTCTGTATTCTAGTTTAAAAAAACCTGTTAGTTTTTATTTCTATCAGACACAGGACAAAGCCCTCACAATTTGTAGTAGTAAATACCATGCTTAAATCAACCAAGCAATTACAGTGAAACTATGAACAAGAAATAAAATTTTTAATCGATTTTCTGAAATTCATAAAGGGCCGCAGAACTATTTAAAGTCTGAAGTATCATTAAAAGAAGGGACTGGTTCTGCTAGAAACACAGCAATCAGAATCTATAAATAACAGTCAGGAAGCAGATGCTAACACTGCCTGCACTGGTCTTCAGAAAATTCATGAACTTGGTAATCAGTTTCTATATTAAGCCACAGCGGGGTAAAAAAAGCATTACAAATGAGAAGCACTTCAGAGAAATCTTTAGATGTGAACGGAAACAATTTGAAGGAAAAAAGCTCTGAAGCCATTAACAGGAGAGCTTATCTTAATTACTTTTAAAATACCTACATTTTATTATATAGCTTGAGCTTAGAAAAGAGTTTTTAGCTTTCTTTTTAACCAGAAAGGCCAAGATTCAGGATTCTACCCCCACCTTCAGAAGACCAGGGCTTCAGAATTCTTTCAGAAGTGGACCCCAGACGCAGATTCACAATGTGGAGATGCACAGGTGTTTTGTAAACACTTGGATTCAGAGATATTTTAGCCTAAGTGATACTTGTAACTCACACAGAAGTCTCTTCAAGATCAAAACGCAGCATATAAAAACAACCCATTTCTCCCCCAACACCTAGGTACTCTACTGGAAAGCGGATTAAAGACGGAGATGAATGTTTGGAACACACCTACATTACAAGCAGCACCAGATTTGTACACTACTCCTTCCACCTTTTCCAGGCTTTTTGTTTGTCTAAGCACACCTGAAAAAAACCCCACCACAGCTACACTACAACAGCCCTGAGACTAGTAAAAATGTTAATCAGAACCAAGTCACTGCTTGTATACATGTCTGGAATGAAGGCATATACTAACTAAACCCACAAAATATTTCAAGCTTTCTTTGGAATTTGAACAGAGACAGCAAGGCCTCCCTGACGGATGCAATGAGATACATCCAGTAACTCAGTCACCTATGGAACATGAGTGAAGATAGGATGACAAAAATGTATTTCTACAGGTCTGAACACAAAGTCATGTCTGCCTCAACCAGAATTAATCCTTCCAATCTTGCCTAAACCTCGTAAGATATATTTAAGCTTCCCACATTATCAGGTGTATCTCAGGTAAGAATACGATCACAGACCAACCTGGGATGGAGAATCCAGTATTTTTTATTTCTACCTGCTGCAGCCCTGAAAAATCAAACATACACACAAACCTGGAAGACATCGCTGAAAAACTCATTTGTGTATTATCAACTTGAAGCAGGTTGCCCAGAGAAGCTGTGGATGCCACACTCCTGGAAGATCAGGCCAGATAGAGCTCTGAGCAACTTGGGCCAGCGGAAGGTGTCCCTGCCTATGGAAGAGATTTGGAACTGGATAATTTTTCATATCCCTTCCAACTCAGAACATTCTATCATTCTGTGATTCTTTGAGGCTACCCACCTGGAGAAGAAATGTATCATTTGTTGCCATTGCTCTTCATGCTATTGAAGTGGCAAGTATGTAAATTTTATGCAGGTCTACAAAATTCATCATATTTAGATTTCTACTGTTTACTAAAATTAGAAAAACTAGTAATGATGAAAAACAAGTTTATATTTCATAGTTGTTAGTTTGTCATTGCACACCAAGTATATGTTAGATTTCTACACTGGAGCATTAATTATTATTATTATTATTTCAATTATTATTTCAATTATTATTATTTCTACTACTTTCTTCTTTTTCTAAGAAAAAAAACCACCTAGACAGAAATTACAGAAACAAAATTATAATCTGGTATAATTTGAATAAAATATATTAGCAACCTTACTTACAAGAATTTAGATTTAAATCTACACTCAGGGATTACAGCACATATCTGCACAGAGTGCAAAATTAATCTTTACTCAGGAATTCTAAATTTTCTGAATTGTAAGAAATATAGCTGTTACAAAATGCTTCTGGTCAGAAAGTTTGCTTTTTTCCTTGATAGAGCACGTTGTCATATCATTAAAACAATGTACCTGCCACATCTTGCAACACACTTGGAAAAAAGATACTAAACCCCCAAGCTTGATTCCACGAAACATAGATGAAGCAGTGTACTGAACAGAGGTTGTACCATCGAATGGAGTAGCATGAGCAGTGAAGCTATTGAATGTCAGGGATCTTCCAAAAATATGACTAACAAGCAGTAGAAAAAACAGCTGGAAGCTGATTTTATGGTATGACTGACAGGTCTTGGCACACTAAGTTTCATAGTGGAAGAAAAGACATTGGAAATTCTATTTCCTTGGAATTACCTGTATTCTATTGAACACAACAATAAAACTCCTCAAGTAACATACAGAAGGTAACCACCTCCTCACACTGAGAACATTTTGAGAACCCTAAAGATTTTAATAAACTCTATTCCTTAAGCTTAAAAAGTAGAATAGACAGATTAAATTGGCTCCCTCTGTTGAATTTTCAAAGCTATTAAAAAAATCCCCAAACATGAATAATACCAATACAAGAAAATGTGTGTATTGGCAAAGTGTATTATTCTTAGAGCATTAGTGTTTGTTGTATCATCACTGTCCTTTGTGCACATTGTTGTAAAGTATTACACATCTTGCTTTAATTGCAATTGTGAAACCTAACTATGTAAAAGCATAGGATTTCTACAAGGCATAACTATTTCCGATCTCATAAAGTCAACTGAAAATTACTGTACAGTATTTTAAAAAAATCTTCAAATTGAGTCAAAATAAGCACTTCTTAGATCTTCATCAGTTGGTACCCCGCCACAGTGACCACAGCACATTTCAATCACAACTTTAAATAATACATACACACATTGCAAATAAGAATTTCTTTAAGCACACACAGAGAAAACAAAATTTCAACTGACAGTATTATGAAAGATAAAAGACAGTATATGAAAGACAGTACATGAAAGATAAAACATTTTGAACCATAATTAATGCATGCTCTCACCTTTGGTGGAAGTCTGGAATTCTCAAAGATCTTTGCAATAGCAGATAAAATACCACACATGAGTGCAGAAATCAGCATCATCACTCCAACTGCTGTTAACCAGGACATACTGCAGAAATAGCACAAACTTTCTGCTGATGTGCATACAATGACATGAACAGCACACAGCATCAGACACATCAAGTAAAACAGCAGAGAGAACAGTGGAGGGGAGAGGGGCACTTCAAATTCTGCCCGCTTGCTCAGGGCTTTTGGAATACTGAGCAAAAGCAGGAGCAGAACCTAGAAAAAAAATAGGGGATTAATACTCTAAAAATTTGGGTTAGCTAAAACATACAGTTAGAATTCAGACAAAAAAATCATTCTGTTGTCATCTACATCACTCTGCTAATATGCGTACTTTATCAAAAAAGCCTGTGAAGAATTATGTCGGATTTCTTTTCCCTCAGTAAGATACTACCATATAAATGGGAGCACCCAATATTGTCTTTTCACTTATTAAGGGCTTAAACACACAAGTTCCCAAGTTTAATAAATCATCATTTGCCTCCTCATCTGTGGCAACCAATGATATGTATGACCTTCATTCCCTGTAAAAGACCTTGAACTCCCAACATCAAAAGAGTTCCTAAGCAAACAAATTTTACCCATTGTTTGTCACCCATAAATGTCTGAAATTAATGTGCTCTGTCAAAGGCAATTTATTTCCTGTAGGAGACATACATATGTATGAGACCCTGCTGAGCTAAATAGCTTCCCAAATGAGGGGAAGTTCTCATACTATCACAAAGTGTATGCTGAATTTCTAGCTTAGGAATTTCTCAGAGTATTTATTTCTTGTATCTCTCCTTACCTTAATTGAATTTATTGGTTTTACTTTCACTTTGCACTGACTTGCACACAGATCAGGCAGAATTTCAAGTTTTGTCTTACGTAACTGTAGCAGCAGACGTGAATAATATAATGAAACTTTCTGCTACTCATATACAAACCTTTACCAAAAAGTGGGAAACTTCAGCCACACGCTAAAATGCTTTGCAAGCTGCAGAGACGGAACTAGGACTAGACTGACCTCAATCAGCTGGTACTAGGGCAAGATTAAAACAAATCAAAACAAAAACAGACCACTGTAAACTTGTAATCTTTCACTGTCACTTGCGAAGACTATGCCTAAAATTTTTCCCCCATTACAGTGAGGTACAGTAAAGTAGACAAAAAAAACTCCCACAACAAACAAACGCTTTGCAATAGTCTGCTGCTTCTTCATATTCTACTGCATATTTCATTTGGTTATGAAACATGCAGTTTTGAGTATTGCATTGCCTTAAGTCTTAAAGTTCAGCCCATCACTCAAAAGTAAAACTAAAACAGCACTCATGGCAGGAAAAGGCTTAAACTGTAGATATCTACCAAAGTAAATTTAGGTCTTTTGAGCAAATGCACTGTTATCAGTTTATGTCTCAGAGGTATTCTTCTCATCTGAAACACAGGATAATTGGCATTTATAGCACAGTGTAGTTTGAAGCGACATCTGAGTTTCTCTACTCTTATTTATTCAGTGAAGGTGGAAAATTGATATCAAGACAAAAACATTTTGGAAAGCAAGGCAGTTTCTTGAGTGTTGCACTGGAGAAAAGAAAAAACTCCAGTCATTTTGCTGGAGTCTTACAGTCTTGCTGAGCATACGCTTCTCAACAGAAATTTCTGTGGTTAGTAGCTGCATATTTCTTTGACAAAGGCTGATTGCGTATAACATGTAAGACTTGTTTTCCAGAAATAGTAAGCATCTAGAACTCCATTCCAGAAAAAAAAAATCCACTGCTTCAGATCAAAATTGTCTACAGCTTGAATGCATAGGTTCTGGAAACAAAGGAACAAAGAAAGATAAGCACCTTCAGCTCTGCACTGAACTTTGTCCACCTCCAGATCTTCCATCTGTAAAGCAGGAACAGAACCTACCATTTCATCTACCCAAAGGCACCATGAAATTCATTCCTGTGAAGTGATCAGCAGAGTGACAAACTCCACTGTGCAGTCTACCAGAAAGCCACTTCAGAAGCACTCTGTATGCACACAGTTGTGCACGGGAGACAAGGCACAGAGCCCTGCCACGACAAAGGTGACTCAGCACTTGAGTTTTCCCCAAAACATCAGCTGGAGAGAACCACTTAAAATTAAAGATATGGTACATCTTATCCTCATAACTATGGGAGATACGAAGACGTAACCCTATAGCAAGTATTTATTTCAGGATTCTTAATCTATCAGTACAAGAAACAATTCCTGGAACTGTGAAAATTTGCCATATAAGGTATTGCCTGTTTGGAACAGCTATACTCAGTATTAGATAAAGAGGAACAGCTAGGGATTTACTTGCTAGGCTTTTTTTTTCCTAATGTAGTAAAGCTACTCAAGAATAGAAGGCTTGCTAATATAGGAGTAATTGAAGTTGTAGCACATCTGCATATCTACTGTAACTAGCTACACTAAAACATAAGTAATTCATATCAAATGCATTCTTGAATCATTTTAAAGGTCAGATTTTACTTTAAAAGGTGTATTAATTTTATCCAAGCAGAATGTCAGCCAACCCTAAGAACCCATACTCAGTAATTTTAAAGACCAGTTAGTGTATACTGTATACCAGGATACTTTACTTTTGTGCACTTAGCTTTTTCACAGAAAGATCTATTTTCATACCTCTATAATGATCACAGTCCCCATCATCATCGAATACATGTCATATTGTGCCACTTGTTTGCTTAATGAAGAACTCAAAGTCTTGAGGGCCTCCAAGTATTGCTTCAGGACCTTCTTGCCAAGATTTAAGAGTATTTCTGAATTATTCCCCTCTAAATACAGTTTGATCCAATTACCATGGGATTTTTCTGCTATCTTAAAATGTTCATATCCAGGATCTGGAGAGACAGGGGAAAAAGAAAAGAAGCAAGAGGATCTATGAACAAAGATTACTTCGAGATGTGCTAAGTTGAAAATTTTGGCAGTTGAAAATTTTTTCACAGGTACAAAATTATACTATCTTCCTGCAATGATAACAGCTATTTGAAATAAAAGCAATTAATTCTAACCTAATAAACTGTCAAGACCTCTAACAATTGACAAATTTATTAAAACAACCATTCATTTTTACAAAGAGTTTCCAGGACAAACAATTCAAATGCTTCAGATACTGCGGGGGATTTGGCGGGGGGTGGGGCGTGAAGGATAGGAAGCAATGTTGTCCACTGGAACTACTCCTTATCCAGAACACATTGTATAAGCTAAGTAGGAAATTATCAACTAGCCGATGCCTAGGGAAAACACTAAAGGAGACAACACACACCACATCAGATGGTAGTATGGGCTGGATGAGTGCACTGAGAACTGAAAAAATGGCAGAGCTCAGAGAGTTTTAACCAGCAGTGTAAAGTCTATCTAGTTGGAGGCCTGTGGATAGCAGTGACCCCTAAGGGTCAACACTGGGTCCACTGAAGTCTAACTTATTCACAATTACTTGGATGAAGGTATAGAGGCCTCCTCTCAGCAAGTTCCCTGATGACACAAAGCTGGGATGAGTGGCCAATACCCCAGAGGGATGTGCAGCCATTCAGAAGGACTTGACAGGTTGGAGGGATGGGAAAAGAATAAACTTCTGAAATTCAGCAGAGGCCAGTGCAGGGTCCTGCGCCTGCAGAGGAACAACCCCAGGCACCAGCACAGGCTGGGGATGAGCCCCTAGAAAGCAGCTCTGTGGAAAAGGACTTGGTGGTTCTATGGCCAACAAGCTGTCCATGAGCCAGCAGTGTGTCCTGGGGGCCATGAAGGCCAGTGGCATCCTGGGGTGCATCAGGAAGAGCATTTCCAGCATGCCAAGGGAGGTAATCCTGTCCCTCTACTCAGCCCTGGTGAGGCACATCTGGAGTGCTGTGTCCAGTTCTGGGCTCCTCAGGACAGGAGAGACACAGAGCTCCTGGAGTAGTCCCAGTGGAGGGCAACAAAGATGTTAAGGGGACTGAAGCATCTCTTCTATGAGGAAAGGCTGAGGGAGCTGGGCCTGTTCAGCCTGGAGAAGAGACAGCTGAGAGGGAACTTTATCGATAGCTGTAAGTATCTGAAGGGAGGATGTCAAGAGGATGGAGCCAGGCTCTTCTCAGTGGAGCCCAGCAACAGGCAGGAGTCTACCTGTTGACAAGAGGTAACACAGGAACACAGGAAGTTCTACCTACATGAGGAAGAACTTCTTTACTCTGTGGGTGACTGAGCACTGGAACAGGCTGCATTGAAAGTTTGCAGAGCCCTTTTCTCAAGATATGCAAAAGTTGTCTGGACACATTCCTGAGTAATGGTGGGAGAACGTGCTTGAGCAGGATAGTTGGACTATCCTATCACTGCAGTGATCTAATCCTACTTTGCCTAATCTGTGATTCTGCTTTTCAAATACTAGTCATTGAATACAGTATGCATTGACAACACAAATTCAGTTGATAACACATGGAAAGCATACCTTTCAGAAACTGGTATCTTACTGCATGATATGCACAAGTATTCATATTTATCTGCATTTTTACGAAAAATAGATGTTTAACTTCACTTCACACTAATAGTACTTGCTGTTTTCCTGCAATTTGACAACATAGGTACAAAAGGTCTATTAGGAAATTTTTATTTAACTTGCAGTTCTACTCTTCTTAACTGAAAGGAGGGTGAAACATTTGCTGTATAGTTTCAGACAAGAAAGGTTAAAACAACGACTGAAATAACCTTGCTGTCACAAAGACTTACGTTACAGCTCTTTTTCACTCCTTGTAGATGAATAGTGTATTCCACTTGGAAAAAAAAACACTTTATGTGTTTTATGTGTTTTGTTAAGCCTTTTCAGCAAAAGTACATTATTAAATCCAGAAACATTTTAAATTTTATTTCAAGTGAATGAAGGTGAATGAAGTATTTCTATTCACAATTTGCATAGTCATGAAAGAATCGTGCTTACTATTTGCAAGTCTCTTATCATACAAGACACTTCATCATCTACTGTGGGCTGAATTCAAAGCGAAAATTTTAAGAGGCAATGTTTAACTCAGAATGTCCAGTCTGTTTTCCCCAGACTTCTAGCAGACTCCAAGGCATGTTGACCCTGCTATGCAAGGGGGCTTGCAGGGATCTGCTAGAAAGTACAATCCAGCCAGCAGCAGACATGTATATATCAAGGTAGCTGCCAGTGCACACAGAGGATTTTATTTCCTTCCTGTAATTCTTTTAACTTCCCGGTAAAGTTTCTCTTCCAGTACATTTGAAATAAGAGTTAAATATTCATACATTTGAGGACATCCATAAAGGATCATCTAAAATGACCTTTAATCAAACTGAGATTTGACATGACATTTTTTCATTATACAGAAGACTGAAGTGAGTTCAAGCTGTATTTTGAAACATAAATAAATTCACTCCACATCTTCTGCTCCTCTTCTGTTCCCATTTTATGCTTCTTGACTAGTCTCACTCTTCTTTTCAGCATTTTTATTTCATTCTCATCTACTTCTTTCCATGCTAACTGCCCACCAAAACCATTGTGTCCATGTTATGAGAGAGAACTTTTAGTCAAACTCTCATGAATGAATCTTTTAAAGACCTTGCAGACAGTAATAAAAGACCATGGTTGCCAAATTTCATTTGAGAACTCCAGTTATATTGGTTCAGTGGCACATTTATATGCAGGAAGCATAAAATAAGAAGAGTCACAGACACTAAGTTGGAGAAGCATTTTGGTAACAGGCAGGTAATACTGGCAAGTCACTCCTGTACAGGATACTTATAAGACAAGTCAAAATTGAAGCAAAATCCAAAGCAAGCTTACCCAGCTGCACATTTTGCAAAGCACTGGCAATGTTTTACTTGCCTTGTATTACACTAGCAATTTGTGCTTCAGCCTCACTATCATCTTATCACAACCAGATGGATAAGCTTTGCAAGCATCTGTTTGCCAACAGTTTCACTTAGTTCCAGTCACAGGCAGCAATCATTTCAAAAAAGTTATAAGAAAAGAATGAATAATGTAAGTGACTTCTCCAGTTTCAATATATAAATGTCCCAGTAAAAATCAAAGTATTTTAATCTGATACAAGTTCAGGATCAGTCCCAAATTGAAAAGCTTGCACTCATTTTAATAACACCATCCAAGCTGCTCTCAAGCATCTTCATTCCACTGTAAAATGTCTTTCAAAGAAAAAGTCCTAGTTTACCATTCAACTACATGTTCAGAAGTTCAGAACATGAGGGAAGCATTGCCAGATACCTAGGGCTGCTTATCATACACTGAGGTATGAACTTGCTCAAAAACCCGAAGTGTGTTTTTAGATATTTCTTTCAGCTTTTTAATTTTTGCTAGGTATTTTCTCCTTTTTCAGACTTTTTCTTTAGCTGCATGTATCCACATCTATCAAAAGAAAATGTTATGGCTCACATTACAATTTATTAGCATGTTTCAAAAAATTACATTTTAGATAATAAATCCCTTAGTCAAGCTTCAAGATTCTCATGTAAAATTTAATTTTCTTAAAGATAGGTTTAAGTGTGAGGATTCTTTTGCACCTCAATAAAGCAAAGCCCAAGTCCTATTAAATGTTATACAACCTTAGTTTGAAAATGCATGTTCATATGAACGAACACGGGGAAAAAAGTTACTGACCTGCCTTCATTCTGCTCTTTATTTATTAACAGATATATTTAAAACACACTTGAAGATGAAAAGAAATTTTTGTGTACTGTCACAGTTTGCTCTTAACATTGGAGCAACTGAATACAGGGAAATCCATGGCTTCTTCACGAAACAGCTTGTAAAGGTCATTCTGCTTTCCCATGACTGCAAATCAACTCAACCGACATCTGACTTCATCTCATTATCTTAAGAAGGAAACTAATATTCCACCAAAAAGGAATGCATATTTTATGATATAGCCTAAAATGGGTGAGTCTTTTCCTGCTATGACTGACTCTGTTATCATCCTCATGGTCCCAACAGCTGGTGCTCCAACCCCTGTGCTGCAAATTACAGCACTGGACAGGAATGCCATGTTTTTCCCTTCAGTAGAGCTTACAGGTTTTGGCCTCTAGAGTTAANGCTATCCTTCCAAGTATTTTCAAGTACATCTTCCATTTTAAACTGAAGTCCCAGTCACGGGCATTTCT
The DNA here is from genome assembly GCA_013399915.1 of Illadopsis cleaveri. NCBI lineage: Eukaryota > Metazoa > Chordata > Aves > Passeriformes > Timaliidae > Illadopsis > Illadopsis cleaveri. The sequence continues at coordinate 218,111 of VXBB01018689.1, forward strand.
CTTAGCATTGAACTGAAATGTTATGATCCACTAAATATTACTAGCTGAGAATCTGCATTGGTAAGCTTGAAACTGCAGCAGCAGTTGCAATATGAGTGATGTCCAGCTAAGCAACTGTGACTGTGAGTCACGTCCAACTGACTCCAACTATCTTTTGGGGTTTCTTTCCCTCAAAAAACCTGGCAGCAAACTTTGTCTGTGGAATTCAGAAATTACATAGCCCAAGAGCTGTCAGCACAACTCTGATGATGGTTCAGATGTTCTACAAATAAAGATCAAAAGGCTCTGAGCAGAGTGAGCTAAAGAAGATTGCTCAGATCTGTGTCCAGTCAGGTCTTGAATGTTTACAGGTATGAGGCCTCCACAACCTCTCTTGCCAACCCATTCTAGTCTTCAACAAATCTTACCTAAAAAGGTTTCCTCTAAATATTTTGTGGGGACCACCAATTAGACTCCAGTTCCATCTTGTTTATTCCTTCCCATCATGTATTACCTACATGGATAAGACCCCTCCTGAGCAGTCCTAGCACCCTCAGCCCGTTCTCGTATGACAGACGTTCCAATCCCTTCATCACTTTCACGACCATGCACTGCACTCACTATGTTATATCCACTACATTATGGTACAGAGAAGCCCAGTACCAGGCCCAAGACTCCTGATGTCCACTCACCATAGCTGATACAAGAGGCAGAATTAGCAGGAACGCAGCTGATGACTGTCCTCCTAATGCCACCTTGGATGCTATTGCCCTTCCTTTCATGAGGGTGCTCTGCTACCTGATGTTCAACCTGGTGCCCCTAGTCTCACCCCATGGTTGTTCTTCCAGCTGTTTCCAGTCAGTCAAAATCCAGTCTGCATGAGTACAATGGGATTACTTCTTCCCAGGCGTCGGATTTGGCATTTCCCTTTGCTGAAACTGAAGAGGTTCCTGTCAGCCCATTTCTCCAGCCTGTCAAAAGTGCCTCTGAGTAGCAGCAGACCCACCTATTGCACCAAGCACTTCTCCCAGATTTCTATTGTGTCCTTCCCTTGCTGAGACATCATTTTGTCCCACTGCCTAGATCATTGATGAAGATGTTAAATAGTTCTGGCTTGAGTCAAGCCCTATGGTTGATCACAACAGCCTTCAGGGGGACTTCGTGCTGCTGATCACATTCACATGAACCCAGCAGCTGAGCCACTTTTCACTCCATCTCACTATAGTTATCTAGCCTGAAATACAACAGGATGGCTGAAGCACATGAGCACCACGGATGGTAAACATAGGACTTCCTCTAGTTGGCTGGAAAGCTACAAATTCCTTACAATCCAACTGTCTGCACTGGACACCAATACGAAATTGCCCATATTGGGCTGTGAACTAATCCTGACCCAGAAGTTCTCAACTATTTCATCATGCACTCCCAGACACAGCTACATGCTTATCACCACTCTCTCACATAAAGATCCATTTTCCCCACTCACATTCCCAACTTAAAATCTTAGAATTGTAGAATTTTTCAGGCTGGAAAGTAGCTTTTAAGATTATCTTGTTCATTGCCAGCACTGTTAATGGAGAAATCTTTCACTAGATCACCACTCATTATTGGTTTCCAATGAGATATTAGGCCATTGACTTTACAAACATGCAGCCAATTTCTTATTCATTACCGTGTCCATTTGTCAGACCATATCACTAACAACTGCAGCAGAAATGTTCAGGGAGGCCTTACCAAGGGCCTTACAGAAGCCTAAGTAGATGACGCATCTTTTGTCCACTGATCCATTTACTCCATCATAGAAGGACACTAAATTAGCCAAGCACAATTTGCCCAGGGCAAAGTAGTGTCAACCAGGTCTAATAACCTTTTTGTCTTCCACTTGTGTTGAAATGTCTTCCAGGAAGATCTGTTTTGTGATCTTACCAAGCACAGAGGTGAAGCTGACTGGTTAAGCAGTTCCCAAGATCCTCCTTTTCACCTTTTTTAAAAAGAGGGCAACCTTTTTGAACATGAATCAGACTACTGAATATAATAACTTCTCTGCAAGGTAACCTACTTCTAGGGGAATCCTGACAGATATGTATGTGCCCATAGTGGGATGGCATTTATCTTCACTAAAACGCCATACAAAACAAATGGCCATTCATGCATGCTCATATTAGTCACCGAGTTAGTGACATTGTCTTTAGTATTTCCAAGCCTGAAGTATCCATGTCAGACAACACAAAACAAACAGGGATTGTACTGTTTCCCTGCCAGTCTTAACTGACCAGACCAAAGCATTAACCTATACCCTTGCATATCTAGGACACTCTAAGAAAAACAAGATCCCTCCGAGAAGTCTACAAAAACAGGGGAAATTGACATTAAGACTGTAAAAAAAGCTACCATGACTTGGACCTAGACTTGCATGATGCTATTGACACTTTCCATTAGTGAAAGGAGAGAAGGTCATTGTGGATGCTTTGCCTCCCAAACTCTTTCCAGTAAGGAGGCACCTCCAATCAGTTTGCAGTCATAAGTAAGCCACATAAAAAATTCTTACATTTTTATCCTCAGCAATTTTGACTTTCATTTCTCAGATGGAAGCTACAAGTGGAAATAAAGCTGTTCCCAGACCAAAAAAAAATTAAAATTAAGATATAAACCAGATGCTGGTAGCTTCATCAGTGTTTGCAGAAATACTGTCAGATGGAGTTTTGTGATGGCATTTTCAGCAACACAGTCATATCCTAAAACCCCTCAACGGGGCAAGTTCCTCACTTGACACAACTGGGTTAAGTGAAATCTGTGCAGAAAAAAAAAGTTGGAAGAGATGGAGCATGGGTCCTCCTATAGGCATGTTGCTGCAACAAGCAGAATTTCTTCTGTTGAAATTCCTGAACAAGGTTTAATTATGATTAGAAGCTGTGATGTTGAGAGGTAATTGATTCTTGACCTAGAAAGATCATTTTGCTAAAATTTATGTCGCTATCCACTTTAATTATTCCTAGCTGTAAAACAAGTCTGCATTCTCATCTAGTTATTTTAATAATTCAACAGATTATAAATCAATTGACAAGCTTCACAATCACCTGAAGACATCTTCTAATGTCAATGGTAAAATATTCTCCTTTATCCTCTGACTCAATTTTTTTCAAAAAATTATCATATTAACTTCATTATTTATACTGCAGTTTGTATCATGCTTCCTAATGAAATACCGCATTTTGCTAGGTTTGGTTTATTTTTTCTAATTGTTTTTTATTCTTTCCTCCAAATACACACACATACACACATGCATTTTTAATAAGCAGTTCTCTAGGTTCTCATTCCAAGTAAATATATAAAAAGGAAATAAAAAGATAACTTACCCTAAATTTTCTCCCAGTTTTACTTGAAGCATCTTTTTATTTAAACTAGAAAATTCAGTCCATTGTGTTAACTCTCCAAACAGCTCAGAGTCAGTGCCCTATATATGACACTCATAAGGAGCAGTTATGAAACCACTGAGATTTAACTACAGTGGCAGTTTTGCCTTAATCTTACTTCATCATTATTTTTGCTCTTTTGCCAACCAGGAATATTAGTAGTAATTAAAAAAACCTGTATTCAGAAGCAGTGTATCAAAGTAGGTTGCAGTAAAGATTGAATTCAGTACACCTGTTCTGAATACTGCTCTCAAGAAAACAGCTATTTTGCAGTGCAATGCCATAGTACTGAATTTAAAAGTCCAAACTGTTTTATAAACAATCTTCTTTTATTATATCTGTAACAATTTTTAGCTAATTTACCTTTCTCATATGCAGCTGTATTCTCTTGCAGCAATCTGCTAAGCTGGAACCCATTCAAGTGCACAAAACGTAGCTGTTCTCTCATCGTCTTGCCTCCAACAACTGGCAATATAAGGTTTCCAACACTGTTTCTGGAAATTGGTAGGCCAAGACCTATTGCCAGTGTGCTAGCTAAATCTGTTTGCTGCACATATTCAGGTTGAGCTAGAGGAGCTAGAATGAAAAGAGAGAGAGAGAGGAAAAGAAGTGTTTCAATAAAAGGCCCATTCTATTTCTCCAGAGACAGCTGGCACCTTACTAGTTGCAAAATTGTTCATTGGTGTTAGATCAGCTGTTTTAAGCGGTCTGCAGAGAGCTGACTGATCTTTTTCAGCTGCTATTCTCTTCTGCTGTAAACCCAATATTTATTAAATTCTTAGCCAGCACCACTCTTCAATGCTAACAACTTCTGTAAACACAACATAAATGCTATATAAGTAAGAAAACAGATGGTCCAGGACATCACCTTAATATCAAGTTGCAGCCTACATCCTAAGAGGGTTTCATAACTTTTACATTAGAAATAATAGAAAGCACTACAGTAGGCTGATTTAATATATGAACAAAGAATGGGAATTTAAAATAATGTTGACAGCATTTCAGAAGCTTCACAATAAATATAATTACAACAGCCCAAGATTTAATTAGCATCAGGTTGCTAGGCAAACAGAATTAGACATCAGGTAAAGAATGTTGAACTCAAAATCCATGGGTACATGCAGGCAAATCCAGTGATTTTTAAAGGGTTATGTGAAAGATTCCATTAACTTACTGCAGTTCTCAGGATTAGCCTTCTATCCCTCAGGAATCTACAGACATGAATGATTTTATTAACATAACTAACCTTCTGCTTAAGATTGTTTTGCCAGCTGTTTTTTTGTTGGGGTTTTTTTGGGGTTTTTTTTGTTGGTTTTTTTTGGGTTTTTGTTTGTTTGTTTGTTTGTTTTAGGTTTTTTGTGCTGAATTAGTTAGGTAACAGTGCTTTTCTATTATGCTTTTATTTCATCTTCTTTGTAACTTCAGGCATTGAGTGTTTTGACTTAAATACAGTATAGAAAGAGTTGCATATAGCCTTTATTCCTCTCAAGGCTCCTTTTAGGAGAATTAAAATTCCCTCATTTCTCATCTAGCTCAGATAAATCCCATACTTGTACAGAATGTCATCAATAATCCGTAAAGCCTCTTTGCATGAGTGCTTATCTGTCAGCAGTTTTCAGATTTTGTCTTTAAAGGCAAGTTCTTCACTGGTTAAAAAAAGCCAAACTACCAAACACATTTAGCCAATCATGGGTGACACTTCTCTATAGAAGGCTATACAAGAAATACTCTGACAGCATACTAAATGCAAAAAGCCCACAGGATTACTATTTTGAGGCGTACCAAATTAACTACAGTACATTTTGTTTATCCTTGTGTATCCATTTTTGTTGATCCTTATGTAAGATCATAAGGAACAGTCACTAGAATCCTGATTACTGTACCAATGAAAAGTAAACTGCTGAATATTTACAAAGGCATTAGAAATCACGAACACTATCCCAAAAGACAGGTAAACAAATACATTTCATTGCATGATAAAAACCACTCCTTCAGTTTGAACCTCATAGAAACTAATTCCAATGAGCAGGAGACTGTATTTACAGAATCTGTACTCTTGTGGCCTGCTGTCCACACATGCTAGTGAAATTCATAAAATAAAAATTTAGCCAAGAGCTTTGATCCACTTTTGACTTTGTTTTGCTTACAGACCTGAGAAGAGGTCAATAACTCTTCAAGCAGTGCCTTCTCTTGCAGCTCAATAACAACTTTACAAACAACAGGAAAATCTACCTTTACTGTGCTGCAGGAACCTCTAGCAAGATAAACAAATCGAGGTTCTGCACACAGGTTTTAGAAGAAAAAAAGTCAGATGGAAATGAGCAAGTGGCAGAATGAAAGGCAGAATGGAGTATTATTTTGGGGGGAATATACACTCCTGGTATAACTACATTCCACCGACTCAGTCAAGGAGTTTATTTAACCACAACTCTACAGAGTAGACTAAAGATTCTCTAACACTCCATTTCTTTATTGCCTCTTGCCTTTAACTATCTGGCTTTTTTTTTATTCTTCTCTACAAGCAGAAAAACGGATTCAGAAACATGTAAACTCACATCAATTATATAAAATTAACCAGCCCATACAGGAAAAAAACTCAGGTCCATATTCCATCCTTAAGACTTAGTAAGCAAAAGTCATGTTATCAATGCCATCACCTCTCACCCTTTTACTAGGGTCAGATCAATTTAATGTTTAAAAATAATCATATTTCTAATAGTCTCTAGTCTCCCAAGGGCTTTCTTCCTCTTTCTGGTCAAGTCTGTGTGAGAAATTGTCATTCATTCCTCTCTCTTAGCTGTCTGAGAGAGAAAAATGGAGACCAAGGGAATATTCTGGCCACGAAAGAAAAAATTTAAACCCACAGATAGGATTTTGCATCTACACCTATTCATTTACCATTACTCCAGTATCCTGACAACAGATCCCATTAGCTCTCAACACTCAGACAGGACAGTGCTATAAAACACTATCATCCCAGAAATACACAATTCTCTAGTGGTTACAAAGCTTGATTCACACTTTCACCAAGATACAGATGCTAACTTTGGCTGAAATCAGAGATTTGGATCACACAGAATGGGCTTTGCCAAATACCTGTAGAACAAACCAAAGCACTTTTCAAGAAGAATTCTAGAATAATATAAATTAGAGTTGCCAGTGTCTTCTTGTCCTGATTTTAACTGGGATAGAGTTAATTTTCTTCCTAGTATCTGGTACAGGGGCTGTTTTGGATTCTCTGTGAGAATAATGTTGATAGCACACTGATCGTATAGCTGTTGGTAACGAGGGCTTACTTTAAATCAAGAACTTTTCCACTTCCTGTGCTCTGCCAGTGATCATGAGAAGCTAGGAAGGAACTCAGTTGGAGCAGCTGACCTGAACTGATCGAAGAAATAGTCCATACTGCAGAGCACTGTAGCCAGGAGACAAACTGGAGGGAGTTGACTGGGGGCTGTGGATTGTTGCTGGAAGTGGGGGCGGGCACTGATCAGCAGGTGGTGAGCAATTGCACTGTGCATCACACATTTCTCTTGGGTTTTATTCCTCCCTCTTCTAGGTTTTATTCCTCCCTCTCTCCCCTTCCCATTATAACAATAACTACTATAATCTACATATAATTATAACTGTTGTTCTTGTTACAGTTATATATAGTAGTAGTGTTCCCATCCTATTAGAGTACACTCTGCACTGGTATCTACTGGAGCCTTACACCAAGTACCATACAGCCACTCACTCACTCACACCCTCCATTCTGGTGGGGAGGAGAAAGAAAAGGTAAACCTCATGGGTTAAGACTAGAACAGTTTAACAACTGAAACAAAATTAAATACTATAATAATAATAATAGTAACAAAAAGGAAACAGGCAGAAGAACAAAACCCAAGAGAAACGAGTGATTCACAATAAAATTTGTCACCACCTGCTGATCGATGTCCCGTCCATCCCCAAGCAGTGAATTCCAGCCCCAGTTTATACACTAGGGAAGATATCCCATGGTATGGAATATCCCTTTGGGCAGTTCAGGTCAGCTGTCTTTGCTATGCTCCTTAATGGCTCCTTTTGCACCTGCTCAATGGCAGAGCACGGGAAACAGGAAAGTCCTTGATTCAGAGTAAACACTAAAACACCAGTGTGTTATCAACATTATTCTCATACTGAATCCAAAATCCAGCTACTAAGAAGAAAATTAACTCTATTCCATCTGAAACTAAGACAGATCTAAAAAAGATCATGCTTCTTTCATCCTCACCACTTCTCTTCTCAAAAGCAGAGCTGATAAACAGCAGTGGTGTGTGCACTTCTCCTTCTGAAGAACCACCATGACTGCCTGTTTCAGACATCCCATGATCCCCGCAAACAACTAACAAATTGGGCAGAGAAGCTTCCTCCTGCAAATCATAGAAAAAAATCTAAGTTACCATACAAACACAATTCATTTATATAATTTCACTATCTTCATCATTTTCAAACATGAATGTCTCAAAATTAACTTCATTTTTGAAACTTGCTCACCCTGGGGCAGATATCAGGAGATGGTTGCAATTAAGTGTAACTCAGTAATAGTAATTTTTAAAAGTTAAGGCATATTCATATCTAAAACACTTGTCAATATCTTAGCAAAAAAAAAAAGCTTTTAAAAAACCCCTGAATTTACAGAGTTACAAGAAACTCTCTGAAAGATTAAATAAAGACTACCACACCATGAGAAGAAAATCAAGACTCACAGCAGAGCATTGTTAACACAGAAATATCCCCCCTCTTCATTTCTTCAGCGTCACTAAGTTTTAATATACATGCTGAATTATTAATATTGTAAATATTAACATAATATGAATTCAATATTGAAAAATAATCCTATTTCAAATAGGATTTCTGTTTTTCCCAAGGGCTTTAGGGGTCGAAATCTGACTGATTTGGAGTTGAAATGTGACAGTCAATGAAGACTGATTATTAATGACTGTTGAAGAATGAGGTTGAATGATGTGTATGCTCCTGAGTAAAGAGAAACAAACTTAAGTGAGGCCTGTCCAAGAATTTTGAGCTAACAAATCAAAGTGGCAGAAAATTAACAGTCATTCAACAACAAAGTAGCTTTTTATTATCTCTAGTTATTACCAGTACCTATTCTATCCAAAAAATAAAGTGTTTTTATTATGTCTGTATTCTAAAACTGACATAAAGGTTTGAATATAAATGGCAAAAGCAAAGATACTAACAAACAGCAGCAAAACATTGTTACATTCACAGAACTTCCACACACAGGATTTAATCTTTCTTTTCATATAATAGTATCCACTTGACTAAAAATACTACTGAAATTTCATGATCAGCTATTCTGAACTGCAATAGCCAAAAACAAACAATAAAAAAAGCTTTGGGCCACCTGGAACTAGGACAGGGTATTTCAGAACCCAGACTTAGCTGGGTGACAGCTTAGCTAAGTGACAATCAGTATTTACCAATCAGAAAACAGATTCAGATGTGCTACATTCACGATAAAATAAAGCAGATTAAGACCACCACTTCCATTTGAGTTTATCAAATATCTAAGAATTAGGTATGCCTTCATAATTCTGGACATCAGAGCCATTAGCTACACATGCCCATTACTACTTCTGCAGAATTTCATTACTAGAAAGCACACCAACAACCATTTTACTTCACAAGTGATGGGAGAATTTTGGCAGGCATTCCTCTCAGCTTCCCACATGCCAAGGGGGTGTTATTCCCTACAGGTGCCCAAAAGAGGCTGGTAACAGATGTTACTAAGGTCAGCCACCAAAGCTGTAAAAACACTACACTGGGAAATGGCCCAGGCAGACAAAGAACAGAATACACACTTTAGTCTACGAATAAAGAAGCTACCAACAACAACCAGCAAGCATTTTAATGTCAGTCCACAACTTACAGACACTGACCCAAGAGGAAGCTGTATTACCTTTGAAAGAAGGGAAATATGAATCTTCTTCAATATGTTATCCATTTCACGAAGTTTTGGTCCCACTAATGGGCTGTTTGGCCCAGTCATATGACCAATATGGTCCAACCCCAGGTAATGTAGTATTAAAAGATCCCAGTCTTCTCTCTTTAACACTCCATCCAAATGTCTGGTAACATTATCATCAACCTCAAAGAAAAGGAAAACAACTATAAAGTAAAAAAAACTCCCTCTTGTAAAAAGCACCAAAAAATCAACTACACTACCCATGAAAATTCTGTAGAAGTTGATGAGATTACAGTCACTCACAACGTTAATAAGAAAAAAAATTGATTAGTTCAATGTCAGGCAGCCAAATATATCTGTCTTACAAAATAGATTCTTCACCCCATTTAATCTTTTCTGGTAAGGACACCTAAGATTACATACAGACAAGGCAAATGGGTGGCCAAGCTTCCACAGAAACTTTTAAAAACTGTTCCAAGAACTCTTCAGTCACTTTCACCCTTCACACTCCAGATTATCATTTCACATGTGATACGTCAAGGATCACAAATACAACAAAAAGTTTCAGTTTAGTGATGGGAAGCTCAAGGGTACAATAAACCCTGATCTCTCAACTCCATTTTTGCTAATGTGCAAACACAAGATTGTACAGTAAAATAACTGACAACATAGTGAGAAAGAAAAACAATTTGAAAAGTGCGATTTGGGGCCTAACTCACCTGTTCTCCTGCTTAGGTTGACAATACATTTTTAGTTGCATATATTCTCTTCAGTTATTAAAAGTCCCTACAAAAAAGTCCTTTTTGTTTCCCACATGATACTACTTTGTTGAGTCTGTATTTAACAATCAAAAAAAAATATATAAAAAGCTGTGTGTTTAATAGACTATATTAAGACTGCATAAGGACTGCATAAAGAGCTTGAGAGCCACATAACCACAGATCCAGTAGAACATTTGTACTTTTTACTTCAGGTTGAAGCTTTTGCAAGTCTTATCAACATAACCAATTAAACATGTCTTCCCATTCACATTAGACCTTTCGAACTCCCTTAAAAAATAAAATACTTTAGTCAGTAGCAGCAGACCAACGGCTTGAGGTTTTACAAATCATAAAAGTTCAAAATTAAAGTAAATTTGCCAAAATTAAAGTAGATTTGCCATTACTCTTCTAATGTGCCCAGAGTAAGCATTTTCAGAATTTGTTTCACTTACTTTCTATGCTCCCTCTTTGACAACATAAACACTGCTCCCACTGCAATTACAAAACTGCAATACTATAAAATGCAATATTAAAAAATGCAATACTATAAAAGTATACCTCTAAGAGACCAAGCTAATATATTAATGGACCTCTTAAGGATTGCACTAACTAAAAATATTTGATAGCAAACTGAAAATAATAGAATTTTTAAACAAAGCAACCAGCCTAACATCCAACCACAACAAATTTTGTCAAAAAATGGTATGTTTAGGAAAGTTACAGAGTGATAAACTGAAAATTACTGTATCATCCCAACACTTTTTACAGCATATGCAGGAGGGATTGAAATGCTTAGCTTTACAGTGACCACACCAAAAAGACATACAAATTCAATTTCTATTTAATTGCCAAGTGAGTATTTCAGAACAAGGGTAGCTTTACTCACTCATTCTCAGAAACTGACACTGTTTGTTTGTACTCACTTTATTTAACTTGTGATCACACAAAGCTTCTCACCTCTGTAAAGTCTGACACAAAAAATGATGTTGTTCCATCATATTCCACGAAGTGCTTTGGGAACAATTTGACCCAAGTATCATCACCATAAAATATTATTCTCTTCCCAGCTGTTTTTGCCTGCCATATCAGATTATCATCCAACAGAGCTGGAGAATTGAGGTTCACAACAACATCAATGAAACCAGGTATGCTACCTGTCATCAAAGCCTAATGAAACAAGAAAAGAGACACATTAAACAAGAAACTTTCAGTGCTCAGAAGACAGAAGCAATGTAAATGGGAGGAAGCAATAAGCCAGATGGCAGACAAATTATATTTTTGGTAAGGAAACATAACAAAGTAAAAGAACACAAGCTGTCTTGCCACATAACCTCATCTGCCACAACACAGTGCTGATTGATGTCAGAGATAACTGCTTTACAGAACGTAAAAATATTACTGTCTCAATTAATGGCCAGAAAAAAGACCACCTATGACAGTTGACATTTGTTTCATTTACTGGTCACTAAACCACCAAAAGACAATTCAGGTGTAAGTAAACTGACTCAACATTAATAACAACAGTACCTTCAAAACAATAAGTAAGAAACTTCTAGAAAAAGCAAGGAAGTCCACCTATAAAGAGCTACTAGACTGTCTCCCCCTCACCCTCTCACTCGCCTGCCAGTTGACCTACCAATGATCACTCCCTCAGCTTCTTCAGTGCAGAGATGTTACTCAGATCTACCACTGACAAGCCTTTTGACGACACCATCACAACTCATCTTTTAGCTACCTGGAACTTGGCAGAATTTCCTTTTTAAGCTGTTCAGAAACATCCCTATGACAAAACAATTTTATACTAAACTGGATTTTCTCCCGGAAGTTACAAGAACACAAAGAAATACAATAAAAATGTTCCTAGATAGAAGACAGCTGGAAAACTGAACAACTTAGAGACTACTGCCTTCCCATGATTATATATAAAAAGGCTGTGTCAACCATTTAAGCCTGCACTAGGGCCTTATCTGGCCTTAACCTCTTGCCCATGGCAAATCAGGAGTCTACAACACACACTACTACAGCAAGAGACATTCAGCCAAGATTGCACTAACACCACAAATATCCTTTAAGCCAACTCCAAGTATATGAAACAACTCATACTTGAAAAGCTTCTCCAATGAAATGATAGGAAAAAATCCCACTTACCTTAATTCGAGGCATAGTCACAGTGGGCGGCTTGGCTTCAGCAATGAAACTGTAGGAAGTCCCTTTCTCAACAACTTGAGTAGTATATGGCATGAACTGTTTGCCTTTGGATCCAAACACAAAGTCATCTCTCAAAGCATCTATCAGCACAATGACAACTTTTTTGAAAAGTGGTGGAGGAATCTTGGTCCAGTTAGAAACCATTCCTAGGCAACAAAAACAAAGCATATAAAAGTCATCAACAAATTTTACTGCTGACTAGACAGAAGTTAAAGGACAACTTCACCAAATAAATGAGTGCTTTCAACTTCTTTATTAATTCTACACCCAGAAACGAGAAGCTGCAAACAGAAAACCTGAGGAGTGTTCTGAAGATGAGTTTTCAAGCACAGGAATAACACAACTCCAATACTACCTCTACAAAATAAAACAAGATGTGAATGGAATGTGTGACTTGAAATTGGGAAAAGTAAGGAAAAGCTTTGAAATGGAGAGTGTTCAAAGTTATAAGAAGGGATAGCTGATATCTTCTCTCTAGTTCAGTAAAGCTGAACTAATTGTACCTGACAGACAACTTCTGTTAGAAAAAAGACATAGCATTCACCTGTGCTAATACCCAATTTTGCACATCACAACATTAAGAATGCCCCTTAATGAAATCTCACCATAAGATAACAGGAAGTTTACAAAGAAAGAGACAATTTCACTGGAAGTATGAATAGATTTGTGCACATCAATCCCTCCAAGGTAGAAGAATGTATGACAGGCTAGTTTAGTCATGGCCCAAAATCCAAATCCAGAATTCCCTGAACAGGGTATATAGGTGGGTACAGAAAAATGCTGCTGTGCATCAATGTGCCCTCAAGCCCGCCTCTTGCATGGACTTAATTCTGGCCACAGAAACTCTTCATCTGCAATGAACTTGGTCCACATTGGTGGCATTCAGGCCTTACAGCAGCATTTTTGCCCCAACCTCTACAGGCCTCATTTCTCTATCAGAAAAATATAGAAGGGAAAATGGAAGCAGAATGTATCCTACCCACAGGCTTCTACCCAGACACCATTGTGTTGAATTGACTTCTCAGTACATGCGTTATATAAAGTCAGGGGGGGTTTTGCAGTCCTTTAGAATAAAGGTTTTTTCTGCAAAAGTGTTTGACAATTTGGAAAAGTTGCAGATAATGGTGTGTCTAACACAACATCAAAAACAACCTCAGAAATTATATTTTGGGGTACACAGATAAGCATCAACAAACTGACATTCACAGACTAGTTACTGCTAGTGATTTTCCCAGATCAGGAAATGGAGGAGGAGGGCATAACAGGGTGAAGAAGGAAATCTCAACAACAAAATGCTAAGTGCAAGCAATCCTAATTAAACTGATAATTTTGTTTTTCCAGGACTTGAATTATCAACTTAGCAGGCATGCTTTGGCTCTCCATGAAAAACAAGAAGGCACCACTGGATGTTCTGTTAGTTACATCTTTCCCCTATCCACCTGCTTTGTGAAAGAAAGCTTGCAGGACATCAAAAATGTTCATATTGCAAACACATATGCCCTACTCCCAACTTCTTCCTGCAGTGTGATTTATCAGAAAGTCAAAGTGTTGAAAAGGTCAAATGAATTTGGAGTCATTTAAAAGCCATGTGAAAATATTTACTGTAAGATAATGAAAGCAACACATTGTCCAAGTCCTGCCATGCAACATGGTCATTTATCTCTGCCAAGGTTACTTAGAAAACAGTAACTTTAAGCGAACCTGAACTCCTGTGAAGAAAACCACAGGTTCTCTACCAAGAACTTATTACAATAATGTGCTGCAAGCATTCAGTATCACAGTTTTCTCACAGCCAAGACAGCATGCACTCAATGGCAGTCAGGACTCACAAAGTTAAACATTCAGGAGTTACAGAAGCACTGCAAAATATTATTTTCTGAATAGGCATAAAGTAGGTTGAAAGCCTTCTGCATCATGGTTTAGCAAGCAATACCCTACCTTTAGACATCATCATGCAGACATCACTCTGCAAGCACATCGTAACCAAGAACTACAGAAAGCAAATACTCGACTGTCACATTTTTGCCTACTACACCTAGGCTTGCTCATGACATGCCTAAACCTAAACTGCTTGTAGAGCCCTGTAGCACACACTTCCACTCTTCAACACAAACCAGTCCTTTCAAAACCAAATTGTCTGACATCACCTTCTCACCCAGTAGCCTTCTACAATAGTGTCCTGCTAATAATCACATGCAAATGCAATATGTCACTCACAGCAGCCTATCAAACATCTGTGACAGTCTTGGTAAACTCCAGCTAAAAATCAACCTGCCTTTCAGCAGAAACCACTCAGTCTGTTACCAGATTAGATTCTTTTGGTTTTCCTGCTTAACCAATACCAGCACATCACACTCTATATCACACAACTTTCTGTTCTCTCCACTCTGTCTCACAATTTAAGGAAGCCTGTCCCCACAGGTGTAATGTCAAACACTTCAGAAGAATTAACACTAAATATCAGGCAGCTAAACACCCAGTTTGGCAGTTACTGTCCTGCTCCACAAAGTTAACCACAAGTAGGTGTCCCAATCAAGAGCTTGGTATGAGCAAAATACTACTCGATCCAGCTGCCAAGTGACCCTGAAGTTTCATTCCTCAAGCTCCAAACTGTGAAAAACAGTCCCTCAAGTACACAGTCCTCTTCACATTACTTTAATACAATCTGTGACTGAACATATAAGACAACTACATTATTAGCACATCCTCTACTGACTCCCTAAAAAGATTCTTGAAAATTTTGGTTTCACAAATTCAGCTCTGGAACAGAGCAGGACACGTAAGGACAGTGATTTCACAGAAACGGCAATGGACTGCAATACTGTGCATATTGCAACCTGCATTACTACAGCTGCTTTGTCACTACTGAGGTGTTAAAAGTATCAGTGAGGTGCCATTAGGACACTCACATGCCACAGAAAAATCACAGAAACAATGAATCTCGGGCAGAGCACAGGCACCGAATCACAGGAAACGCGTGAGGCGTTTTCGCTGACGCGGCATCATTTAATACAAACAACTTGCCATGGAATAGGACCGGGTATCACGGCTCCATCAGAATCAGGGAAAGGGAAACAAAACGACAGGAAAGCACACCTTTCAAAAAAGTGACAGCTGATGCTTTAGGCTTTTCGACTCCGAGCATGTACTCCTGCTTGCGATCCGCAACTACGTGAAAACCAGTTAAGTTCTAAACTACTCCGGAAACTGGTCTGGAAACACGAGGGCGCTACAGAAAGATGTTCCGCGACACCGAGCGACGGGGCGCGCCCGGCAGCTGCTCGCGTTACCTGGGCCGGGCGGGGCCGGCTCGGCGGGAGGGTCCGCGCGGNCATCTCCGCATCCCGCCTCCGGGGCCCACGTCCCATTGCGCATCCCATCCCTGCATGCCAGTGCCCACTTGCCACTCCCGCATCCCGGTCCCGCGT
>VXBB01018689.1:233875-276165 GCA_013399915.1 Illadopsis cleaveri
GCCGCGCGGGCCTCTCTGCGGGGCACAGACCTGACGGGCACCGGGAAGAAGCCGCGGAGGAACAGAGCGACGCCCAAGGCCTGCACAAGCAGGCAGGAGGAGGCAAACACGCCCGAGCGCAGACGCATCCTGCCCTGGCACCAGCTACCACNATTTACCCGGCGTTCCAACCCCTCATCCCATCCCGCGTTCCCCAGCGTTGAGGGGAAAGGAGGTTTGATGGAGTGCTTGGCAGGTGAGGAAAGAATCCTGGACAGATGCTGTTGCAGGTGTTTGACAAGCAGAATCTTTCCCCACGCAAACACACTCTTCTTAATAAAACTGAATAGTGATATCTTGTAGTCTTTCCCTTGGAATGGAAATGGACTGTAGCCGGCAGATCATGGCAGAGGAATGAGGAGAAGTAAGTTTTAAAACTTAAATTTTCTTTAAAAGTAAACCGAAGACGCTCTGCAAAGTGAAGCAGTTTATACTTGTCTTGCTATATATAGTGAAATGGGAAGATAGCCTCAAAATTTCATTCTCCCAAAGAAAATTGCTCCTCATTTCTACCCAGGCAGTTTTTGTATGGCCCACCACTGTGCTGGAAAAATGTGGCACATGTTTCTGCAGTATACACAAGTCCTTGGCTTTACCTGTGAGTGGCACATTTTCCCAGACCCCATAAGTAGAGCACCCTGCCAGCTGCACTTCCACCTACACCTGGACATGTCTCCTTGTGATCAGTCAGGACAAAGGTGCACTGCCACAGTCTGCTGCTGGCACGGCACCTGTTTGCAGCCACCACCCACAGCCGTGTGCCTGTGCTCCTGTGTGACCTGCAAGAACCATGTGAGCAGACTGCAGAGTGGTTTTCCCACTGGGTCTTTTCCCTCAGCACAAAGCATGATCTGTTTTGTGCGTTGTACAAAAAATGTTTTCCTGCTGCAGTTGGTCAATATGTGGTTTTACTGCCAGTTTCACTGGTCAGCTGATAATTCTGGGCTTTGCAACACCTGCCACGAGGCAAAGTTGCTGTGATGTGAGAAGCATGCGTGAGTGGGTTCAGGATAAAAGCTCTGTATCTGGCCTCTTCTAGAATCTTCAAATACAGAGAAAAAATCGAAGAGCCTGAGTCCTGTGGATTCATGCTTTTTACGTTTGAGCATTCTGGAGCACTTTGCTACCTTTAGGGTACATAAGTGGTGAGGTTTTTGGCCACTTTTAGCATTTCGTGCTTCTACTGAGAATACTGCTAACATTTTCATTTCTTAATATGATCCAAGACCATTATTTTTAAAAGAAATTGCATTTTTGCAGACACTATTCATTTGTTTCTTTGCAGGAGCATGACTCTGAAGGCCGATGAAAGTTAGTATTCAGTAATTAACTTCAGATGATTATGAGCAGGGCAATGAAATTCAGGAAAAAACATGCAAGGAATGTTGCTTGAATCAGTAGGAAATGGCAAAAGACAACTTTGGACCATTGTATCCAAACTTTAAAATGGCTTTAGGTAATGTGCCTTAAAGTTACATTATTTGTATGTCAAAGAAATGCTGTATTTGTTGCTTTTTATGGGTATTTCTCCTCTCCTTTATACCTTGACCTAGTGAGACTTTCCAGTCAGAAACTAGGAAAGGTTGCCTAACAAATATAAAGCAACCTAATGTAGGCAATGTTTATGCGTAACAAAACACCATCTCAGAAATGTCTGTCTTCCTCTTATTTCATGTGTAAAGCTTACTTTCCTTTTCAGTAAGTGGAAATTCCCCAAACTGCATCTTTCTCCCATCATTCAAACCTTCAAATTCCCACATAAAATCAGAATTTCTATGTTCAGGCAAAACAGTATCTAGCATGTGATTCACACTCTCTGGGACCTATCACCAAGTATTTACTGAGTACCATCACCATTTGGCAAATTCTTGCAGCAACATGCTTTCAAGTCCATTACTGTAGCACTTAACTGCAGGGGTCAAACACAGGAAGAATCCTAAGCGTTATACAAGACTTTAAATCTTACTGTCTGTGAGTCTACAAGCATGTTACAACATAATATATTGACAGTCACTGCTGTGCACTGCTGTGACCGTTTTACAAGCTTTTGGTTACAACCTCCTCTGCTGTGGATAACACATTTATGCCTTGAGAGCTGGTGATTTCATGAGCATTCAGAGGAGGTGTTTGTGTGCTTCCCAGTTTGCAAGCACACAGTGAGTGTTGCATGCATCAGTTTATGTCAAGGATTACTGGCTGACTTAAATAGCCTTTGAAAGGTTAAAGGTTTGTGTCAAAGTGTCAGGAAAGGTGCAGTATAGTGCAGTTCATGTGATTCAGAAGGCTTTTGTTTTGTCGGAGCCAGCAGGCATTTTAGAGCACAGTACAACCCATCCCTGTGAGAGATGAATTTGCATCTCTCCCTACAGGAGAGCACATTGCTACTCCCTACAGGAGAACACATTGCTACTGCTGCTGCTGTAAAGAGCCACTCAAGCAAACATGCATCTCTTTGTGCTGAGGAAGAAGAAGGAATTTAGCGCTCTGTGCAAAGCCCTCTCTAGAGGCATTTTCCCAAATCTGCTGAGAAATCAGCAGACCAAAAGCCAACCACGCCTTGTCTTCAACAGGCGTATGTACCACTGGTTCTGCTAAACCAGTAGGAGCACATTTTGGTGAGTGTCTTTGCAACCAACATTTAAAGCAGCCAGGTGATATTGTGAGTCACTCTGGCATCCCTCGGGCTTTTCTTTACTGAGGCAACTAGTAAAAAGTAGGTAAGATAAAAATTTGGAATGCCCCATGAGGGAGGAGCACACCCCCTTCCAAGAGTCTCTGTGTCCTCTGCCAGCACTTAATGAAATATTGCCCATTAATCAGCACTCAGCATGTCTGCTTCCCCAGCTGCTTTTCTCCTGATTCTTTCACTTTTTATGTTTCACAATTTGGCTAGAAAAATGGGCCCTATCTTCCCTTCTCCTCTAGTTTCAAATACAGACAATACACAGTTTTCTCAGGGTTTTTTTTTCAACTTTCCCATTCTCTTACTTAGCTTTATTTTGACTAATTCTTGACTGATTGACTAGTTTTGCCCTCAGGCCTGTTTACATGCTGCTGATAAATTCTAGGTATCTGCAGCTTGCTTTTTGAACTGCCTCAATTATTCTCCCCCTCTGAGCCTAATTTAACAGGATTTCACATCTGAATATATGTGTTTATGTGAAACCTGCACATTTCTTCTGACACTGACAATGTCAGATACGTGAACACCTCATGTCAGTGGTTTAAACAAGCATCTCTTCTCTGTAATCAGTGATACCTCTTAAACTTGTCCCTAATACATTTAATATTGTATTGGGGAACACACAAGTGGGGCAGGAATATGGTCAGTGGCAAAATTGACATATATAAGTAAAAGCAATCATTTTTATATACGAGGGGTGTGAGGAAGAATTAATTCAAAATTAAGTGAACCTGTAACAAAAAAAGAGACTTCCTAAGGTGATCTGACATTCTGAAAGCACTGTGATGTAGTTAGAAATTCAGGACACAGTAATTTTTTCTCTCCTATCATTTCTCCATTCTTCAGTACATGGCAATTTGAATGTATGTCAGGTCTCTGCTGTATTTAAGCCACAGTAAAACATCAGAAAAGGTTATAAAAGACTGTCTGCTGAAGTGTGACTCTCCCTCCTCCATTCTGGTGTACTGCAAAGCCTCCAGAGATTTGTAGTTGCTGAGGCAAAAGACAAACCAGAAGCACTGCATTGTAAACCCAGCTTCTGAAATCTGACACTGAACAGGAATTTCTTCACATAAAAATAAAATGTTAAGAAATAATTAAATAGCCTTATCTGCATCAAATAACTGATTGTCTGTCTGCACAGAAGTCTGCCTTCAGATTTAGCTATTTTGGAAACCCTGCTTGCAGAGCTTATGGGATTTGAGATTGAGGCAACCAGGGATCACTGAAGAAGATAACCCCTGAGCTGGTGAGCTGTAGGGAGCCAAAGCCTGGCTTGTTTCTGTAGGCTGCAGGCTCATTACTTGCTGCAGAATCAGATTACTTGCTTTTGAAGGGGAAGCAAAGCTGCAGAGCAAGAACTAATTGAAGAAAGAAGCTGCTTGTTAGTTTCCCCCAGAACGTTGCACTCAAAGCTTACACGGTTTAGTAATGATATTTGCATCCTTCTTTCTCTACACAGGGTTGTACAGAGATGTAACTAGTCATTCCTGCTTAAGAAAGCCCTGACTTTAGAGCTGCATTTGTGCACTCACTCAGGCAGGTTCTCTCACAGCTGCAGTCATAAACTGGGGTCACTGAGCATGGACCCTGTATGTGCTGCCAATTAGAACAGGTCATGGGATGCTGACCCAGGGTAAGTTTTTCATTCAGTCTAAATTAACTGGTTAAAACGTGAATGAAAAAGAGTAAAACCTCAAGGAAAATTTCCAAAACCACTTAAGCAGATGGACTGATTCTGGTAGTATAAGTGTCTGAAACTTGAGCCAAATGTCAGCAGACTCCACAAGTTAGAGTAATGCCAGTCATCTTATCTTCAGAGCAAGCACTGAGGGAAGGAGCCAAATCAGGGCTCGGCTGAGGCAACATCATTTCATGACACATGAAAACTAACCATAATCTCCCCTCCCTACAATTTTACCCACTCATCTCGCTGTCCCCTCCTTTAATCCCATTTTCTTTCCTAATCTACTTTTTCTTCCTAAAGTAAAAGCTTTTGCAGTCATGCTTTATGTTTGACAGTCTCTCTCCTGCTCTTCCTGACAGTCTTAGCTATTTTTTAGAGAGGTAATGAACAGGGAACCCGGTGATACTAGGTTTTTCCAGATTTAATGAGGACGGGAAACAGCAAACAGACTTTATCAGTGCCCCTACCAAGGAAACTGCCTGTTGTGTAAGCTAACTCCTTATCAGGTGTCAAAGCATCCCATCCAGAAACATGTGTAAAACAACCAAATGTTTGCATCTTGGTTACCAGGGAATCCAGCAATTCCTCCCTGCAACTGCAAGAAACTGGACTGTTCCCCTTCCTGCTTAGCTACTGTTTCTCCATGACATTAGTACATTACTCTGAGCATGCTGGTGATGACTTCAACTCCCTCCAGTCCTCCTTGGTTGCCTGATCCACCTAGTGCTGTAGGGCTTTCTTTAGTCACATGGTCTTTGTCCTGCTGAGAATTTCTCGTGCTATAGAAATCCTCTCTACCCGTGTCCCTGTGAGCAATAGTGATAAAACTATTACAATGGTGAAGTAGGAAATGTAGCTACATTATTCCATGCCTTTACTAAAATAATCTTCCTAAAACATCCTGGTAAAGCATATTTTTATCTTNCTCTTCTCTTCTCTTCTCTTCTCTTCTCTTCTCTTCACTTCTCTTCTCTTCTCTTCTCTTCTCTTCTCTTCTCTCCCTTCTTTTTAAAGTGATTCACCTGCAGGTACCAGATGTTCAATGACACTGCCTCTATTGACTTTAGACCTAGGTATTTTTTACTAGCTAAACACTAGATTGTGTTAAAAAATACCAGTGTGTTATATAAGCACTTGTTTCAGAAATCAGCTTCTTCTCTGACACCTCTTACTGCAGTTGTTTCCAGGAGAGAGGTCTTTATGTGTTGCTTTTCACTGCAGGGAATTGCCATGCTGTACCAAGCCAGCATCATAAGCCTGCTCATCTTAATGCTCAGATGCTCTTCAACTGTCTGAGTTCAGAAAGCAGAGAGTGAGGAAGGCTGGCAGGCATTGAGAGTGCAGGCTGTTGGTGTGCTTGCTAACTGAAGTGTGCACTTTGTCAAATTTCACGCTGAATAGCCAAGTCATCGCCAAGGGAGAAGCTGAGACTATACAAGGGGCCTTAATAAGATGTGTTAGTGGCTGCAGGGAGGTCAGGGAAACGAGAAACTGTCAGAAACTGTGGTAAATTAACCACAGCAAAAGTGTTTGTAAAGGGGGAAGAAGCAGCAACTTAACTGTCTTTAGTCACCTAGGGTAATTAATCAGCATCATCAAGCCCTGGCATCAGTAAATTCTGAAAAAGGTTTTCAAGTGTTTATAGTTTCAGGATAAATTTCTTCCAGTGCTGTGTTCTTAGAATTTCTTGCTCTGATAGTTCTGTCACAGAGTAACAGCCTGCCATGCAGATGTACCCATTTTCTCCCCTGCGGGAAAAGTCTAGCCGCTCCTTCGTGGGCCAGAGTCATCACACCTGAGCCCACTCTCTTCCACACCCTGAATCAACTAGTTCTCCAAGACCATTGTTTTTGGGGTTTTCCTGGTTTGTTTCTGCAGTGGCAGAGTGGTGTGTTTTCCATAGGGGGAAGCTGTCAGCTGTTGCCCACCCTGTGAAGGAGCATAGGGGATCGAGGGAGCTTAATCTGCCTGAATGGTCTCAGGGGGCCAAGCCTGGTGCAGTGTCACCCAGTGGAAGTAAGATCTTGAGACAGACTGTCTGCAGTACCACACTTCAGTTACCTGTCCCTATGTTCACACCTGACCACTGCAGCCAGGCCAAGAAAACAGTGCCAGGCAGACAAACTAAACCATCTAGGTTTTCTAGAGTTTTGTTTCTTTATATGGCTGGACCTTTTGCTCCCCTGCCTATTAATTGAGCCAGTTAGGATGTCTCATGGATTCCTAAGGTCTAATAGGACAGAAGTTTGCTTTGGTGCTTCTCTTGTCCCTACCGCAGGCTCCTTACCTATTGTGCAGCACCAACTCACACAGCCATGTGAGGTATTTCTACCGCTAATTCTGGTTTGTGCGAAGGAGGGAGCAGCGTGGTAGCCCACAGAAGGCTGGCTCCCCAGTCCTCAAAACTTTACACCATTTGTACATTTTAACAAAGCATCAGCATTCATTGAGATTACGTGACTTTCACTGAGAAGTACTCAACCCCCTATTTGCCATGCTAATTACTCGGCAGTTGCAGTTCTTCCCTCTGTCTGACTCTGGGTCTGTAGAGTAGGTGGTCATGGAGTTGGTGGTCCACTGCTGGAATTACTTCTCCCCCAGTTACTGCTCACTCCTGACCTTACTCCTGGTGGCTCTCATCCAGACAGCCCATTCATCTTGGGATTGTCTTCCCTTTTCCTTAAAATAAACACTAGCCAAGCATATAATGTTCACAATGCAATTGCTTAATCATAACCGTCTAGCTACATCTACTGATTGAGAACACCAAAAAAATTTGCAAAGTTGGCTTCAGATCTTGAGAGGCTCAAATCTTGAGGGGCTCGATATCACTTTCAGCCTTTCATAGGTCCTCTCTGCCTTACTCAGCCACCTGTCTCCTCAAATAATGCATTGCTGCCTCTCTGCATGTTTCTTTGTACTTGATAAGGAGAATAAAATATTAAGAAGAACTGACAGTGACACATAGAGACATTATAAGCCTATGAATCCTATTTCTAGTGGAAATCAGCCAAGAGCTCCTTACATCTGATTGCAGGCTGTTAACTTTATCTGTGCTAGTAAACTGAAAAAGTTTCCTTGCCTGAGCTTTTTTTTTTTTTTGCTTTTCCAAAACAGCTTCTGGCATATTCATCAAATGAGACAAAGCTTAAAGACGATTTCTCCCTTACTTAGGCTGTTCTCAGTGCCTGTGTTATCAAAATGTAGATGGAGAATGAGACTTGGATCTCAGCAACACTGGAATGGGCTAAGCTTTTGGAAGATGTTCAAAGATCACTGTGCTCCTTAGAGTAGAAAAAGAGAAAAAATAGTAATTTTGTGTCCATTTTAATGAATTTTGAAAGCTTTCAATGAGCACAAGTGTTACTATAACCAAGAATCAAAAACTGTCAAGAAGATGAGATTTCTATTCAGTCCTTAGTAAGAAATGTTTTCCATTCCTTGAATGCCTGTATTATTAGAACAGGTATCTGAGTATCCTCTTTTATTGAAGTAGGAGTCTTCCTTACACACTCCCATTTTAAACTGCAGCAGACTCTACGATGAGTTTAATTATCAACATAGGCAGAACACCAAAACCACACAGTGTAATAGTTACAACAGCAGGTCAAGAATTTTTTTGTTGGGTTTTTCCCCTCTGGTTTGTTTTTGGAGGGGTCTTTTTCTATTATTTTACTTGTAACGGTGATTAAGCTCAGTCCCAAAAACTCTACAAGGAAGAATGAACTATGAAAAATCACATCTCTTTTTTTCAAGCAAAATGGCACAGGGAAATAGATGAAGGGGCCACACAGCATCGTTTTCATATCATCTTACATGCTGACTTCCTTAAACCTGTCACACTCCATCTTGTTGTTATTTGGGCTTCTTAGGTTGTTCCAAGAAGATGAATCACAATGGTTAGGAAGCTGTGGATTTCCACCCTCAGCATATTGGAGATCCCTTGTTCACATGCCAGAAGTTCATGTCATGCAGCTTAGCTCCAACAGGTTTTTCATCCTCCTGTACTGGTAACTTTGTAGAGAACGCTGTCCCCACACTTTGGCCCCTTTTGGCTGTGCTGCACCCACCAAGGTTATAGTTTGTCACACTGGGCCTCATTTCAAAATTGCAAGTGACCAGCACTCCCTAGAGTGTTTGAAAAGGCCTCAGTAGATCCCGAGTGACCCTGAGAGTCTCTTTGCTCTCTGCTTGGCAATGGCCGTGATATATCTGAAGAGCTTTTCCTAGCTGTGCCCCACCAATTCTCTGATCATTTTGTAACTGGCATGCTGTCAGGCATTTTGTTTCTCCTACACAACCTCTGAAGTATTTCCAGCTAAACACAAAGATTCTAGCTTCTGATTCTCAAGACCATGATCTTACCACTTTGGGTTGCTGAAGCTCATGTTGTATCATTGCTCTCATCGCCTTGAATAATCTAGTTCTAATTCTTGTGCCAAAAATCACTAGTAAAAATGTAAACAAGTTTCCATCCACAGGACAGCACAGATCAATCCTGTCTCTGAATGGGCTATTGCAGTCAGCACCTACTACCTTTGACTTCTCTTAATCAGCTATTCCTCAGAATCTCAAGCTGAGTATTGTCTTAGGTTGCAATGCAAGTTGCAACCAAAAGTATGTCATCTATTACCAGCTGTTAAAGCCAGGTGGAGCAGCGTTCTTTATCTCTTCAACAACCCATCCTCCCTCCAGGGAANCAAATCTAGACAAATACCTATAAATCTGTCTTCCTCATTTTGTTGAGTTAACATGACTTTATTGAATAGACACATTCTTTCTTTCTGAAGCTCATAATTTCCCTTACTAGATAAGAACTTGATTCTTTCCACTCAAGAACAGGTTTCACTGCCTCTATGGGTGGCATCTTTCCCCAGTTATTTCTGTCTGTTGTGTTACCTTGTTTTTATCTGGTTCCGGGTCCCCTTCCTGAGTAATGAATGCAACAAGAAAAATTATTCAAGCCATAGCAGTAGCAATCTTAGTAGTTATTAACAGCTTAGAAGTCCCTTATTAGCTTGAAACCCTGTCTGGCGAAAAACGTGTATCAAAGTCACCTTGGTTTTCTTGTAAGTAGTTGAAGTATGACTTAACAATGGAAGCAGTCATAAAAAAAGACATTAAAAAAGGAAAGAAACATAAACACCCTTGACAGTATAAGTATGGGAATCTGGAGCTGCAAAAAAGGATGGCAGGTTGTGAGTATGATGCTTCAGGATATGCCACCTAGCCTATACACCAGGGCCTTGCTGTCAACTTCTTGCTGCCTGCAGTACTTGAAGACCGTTCTAAGGTGAGAGAGGAGGTCTATCGTGAGAGGAAGGGGCTCCTGGAGAGCAGAGAATGGTGGAACACTGACATCCAAAAGAATGAAGCCGTTTCTGTTAAGGAGATTCTGAAAACAAGAAGAAATAAATAATCCCGCCACCAAGCCATGGCTCCTAGGAAGCAGTCCCTTCCCTCTGTGTGGAGAGAATCTGTAACATTTCTTCAAAGACTACATTGCATATGAACTTAAAAAAAAAAAAAAAATGGAGCAGACAAGAAAAAAAACACATTAAATGGCCAAACAGTGCCATCTGGGGACTACTCTCATAAGAATAGCATGAGCAAAAGGCAGTAAAGTTAATGAAGGACCTGCTTTTTCACTCAGAATGAGCAGAACTTTATTCTGTGGGAAGTTTTGATTATTTGCACGGGGCCAATCTTGGGGTCAGGCACCGAGTGGCACACTATTCTCTATTAACAGTCAGGACTGCTCCAGGAAAAGAGCAGCAACACATCTCTAAATTCAAGAGCTGTGGTCAAGCAGCAGCTTTCTTGTATGTTCTTGATACAAAGAATTTTTTAATTTGGATCTTGTAGGAAACAAGAGACTACATGGAAATCAAGGAAAGGACAATATGATGTAGCACCAATGGAGAAATGCTTTCAGAGCTTCTTGTTTCACTGTGCTATACAACAGAAATATATTTTACGAAGCCTCCAGGGCACAGTTACCCCCCATTTAAAGCAGCTCTTTTCATATGAGTGCCTGAGACGTTGCTTAAGGACTGCAGTAAAATCACAGAATCATTTCATCAGAATTGTTTGGGTTGAAAGAGACAAGAAGATCATCTAGCTCCAGCCCCCCTGCCATGGGATACAGTGAGCACTACCATGTAGCTGTTTGTACAAGCAGTGGGAATATGCAGCTTTCCAGGCTGGTGCAGATGACACGTGGAAGCAGAGATGTCTTGTAAGGACAGCTGTGTCATTTCAGAAGTGGTATGAGGGAAAGGAGGGTGCAAGAACAAAGCACCTGGTGCTGCCTTCAGGCAGGAATATTCAGTCTGTGCTCCTGCAGGAATGGAAGCTTGATGGCTGCCTGAAAAATGCAGGCTTTTCAGCAGGGTATAGGAAACCCAGAGATGGACCAAATCTGCCGATTTGGGTGTTGTGCAAACAAGAATGAAGAGCAGCTGCTTTTAATCCCAAGCTGCATATACAAAAAGGGAAGTAGGAAAGTAGCAAAGGCAATAAATTTTTGCATTTCTTTCAGAGCCTTAGATTTCTTTGAAAGATTATGAGTATTATGTTAAGACCTTCGATTCAAGGTGGATCAAAGACGAAAGAGGAACCAGAGAATGTGGTCTTCGGTAAGGAGCTATGGAAGTAACATAGACTCTTTTTTTACTGCATCAGAAGTCTGTGCAATGTTTGGCTACCCATCTGTGGTATTTTAACATTTTCAAGATTTCAAAAGGTTCAGTACACAAGTATTCCCTTCTGTTATATTTGTAGGGTTTAAGTCACAAGCTATTTATTCTATTTATTATTTTTAATGCATTCATTTCAATTCACCTGCTGCAATACACAGTTCATTTTTAATACATAATTTCCAATTTCAGTTTCTTTGCAAAGTCTGCCTTCTCTTAAGCTAACCCCTGGAATTGAGTTCTTATCCAGAGACCAGCGCCTGGGAAATCTGCTAAAACAACAGCACATGATCTGCATCCTCATGAAACTGCCTGACATTTAGGGTCACCACCATGTTGATGCTAAGCCTGCTGAGACTGGAGTGAGGACAGTAGGAACCAGCCTCTCTCCTTCTTACCTATGCAAGAGAGGCAGAACAAGTCATCCAGCCATCAGGGTTGAGTGACCCCCACTTTTCCACCTTCCTGCTCAGTCTGAACAAACATAAGTGTTGTTTTGCCCATCTGTCTGTTGTGGCTACACTCACCATGGTGCATGAAGATACCATGAACCTTACTGGGGACAGATTTTTGTCAGAACAGGCACTGAACAACTTGCTCTCGAGGAAACTCATAATCAGATGAACAGAAATCAAGGCATAGTAAATTAATTCCCTCCAGCTTGCAGCAGTTTCCAGGCAGGGTAGGTAGTTCCATGGCACACGTCATACCAGCACTCACTAACTCCCCTCAGACTGAGCCAGAGGCCCCATAGTCCTTGGGGAAGTTTCTCTCAGCATCCTCGCTAAGGCACAGCTGTGGCCCCCTCCACGGGGGCTCTTAAGCCCATGCTTGAGTCCTCTTGCACTCTCCACTGCTCCTCCTTCTTGCACCAGCTCCCTGCACAGTTTGGCACCCCTCACCTCCAGCACAGTGATGCCATATCCTCTGTTTTCACGAAGGCGTGTTTTTTTAAAAGTGGGCATGAACAAAACAGATGCTATAAACCAGCTGGCAAAATATGCTTTTTGCTGTTAGAACTTCTTTGCAGGTATACCAGAGGAACTGGACTAACAAGAAAGTTTTAGATTGTCCCCAATATACAGTGTCAAAAAAAATCATCCTTTCTTTTATTCAGTTCTTCAGATACAAAAGAAATATGTACTCAGTTCCTTTAGGAATTAAACTGTTGACCTTTCTGAATGCCAGAAAGCCTAGAAGTAGGGCAGAGAGAGAATGATTATCATATTATTGAAACAGAAGAACTCCCAAATCTACTAACTGTTAGACCTGACACTACCTGGGAAAAAGGAAGAAGACAGGATGCAGTTGTTAGAACAGGATCTGTTGGGGGTTGGTTGCACAGATAATCCATGGTGGCAGAGGTTTCTCTGATGCTTTGGAGGGCATTTGACTTGTTTCAGATGACAGACACAAATAAGTCACATCCTTAACAATAGCAGTTTGCAAGATGCAGGAAGCAGCATTGACCCAAATTGGTGTGGGTTTCTCCTCAGGGGAACCCTCAGAAATGTGTTTCTGGTAGAGATGCTGAGGCATATTTTCTTCCAGACACTGGAAGTCCCTGTGATGGTGGCACAGTGGGAGAGGGGCACATAAGCTGCTGCCAGAGGACTTTGTCTCAGGGAATTGCCTCAGCTCCAGGCCAGACAGTGCAGACCCTCTCACTTTCCCTGGCCCCTGCAAAGTCCCTCAAAAGGGCACATGCAGATCCCTTCATAATTCCTAGCAGGTACACAGGCACCCCATGATAGCGTACAGGTAGGTCACTTTCCCAGCCTGCTGCGCAGGAGGGGATGCAGTGGGCATGACTTGAGGACACCACTTGACCACTTCTGCTAACTGCTTGGCAACCTTCAATCATCCATTTAAAGCCAATTTCCTTCCCAGGGCCATTGGAGACAACAGGGCTCAATCCATGCATGGGTTTCAGGTGGTACAATAGCATCCCTTTTAACTGTGTGGGTGCCCTCACCAAACAGGGTTCACCAACACTTTGGGAGCAGCAAACAACCCCAGCTGCAGCATCCTGCAGAACCTACAACACACCAGAGTGCAGCTGCCTGTGGAGATGAGAACCCATGACATTTTCATTTTGATAATATCCCACATAGTACACGTGTCCTCCAGGACTGAACCAGAACCATTAGGGGAGTCATTTCAACTGTACCGACAAGGTAGGCACTTTCACAGGCTGAGAGCTAGTCATCATTTATTTATCAATGGCTTGTGTTTGTTCAACACTGTATTGCTGGTAACCAAATAGCATTAATAAAAGTGACTTCACATTGTGTTTTGGTTTGGTTTTTGTAAAGTTTCTTTTTGACTTTACTGACACATGTCCCATGTGAGAAGGCATGTCCTAAAATGGCAGTGACAGCAACAAAGATCATCTATTTTTGCAGGAAGATTTTACCATTGTACTTCAAGATGAACTAAAATTATTTTAGAAATTAAGAACTGCTAAAGAATTTTTGTTTCTGCATCCAAAAAAAAAAACAAAACAACCCAAGCCTGTGTTTATACCCAGTGAGGCAACCCGATTCCTTTACCAGCAGTGGTGGGATGTACATAATATTTGTAGGAAACTAGAGTGCCCAAATACATTCTTGCCTGTTTCTGTGTTTCCAGGAAGCAGAGTGCAGTGTTTTCAGCGTAGGAGAGCTGCTTCCTGGGATTTCTGTGAACAAAACTCCCTGTCCAAGCTGCAGTCCTGCTAATTTGACAGCAGGTGGATGTTCACAATAGGCAGCTGCTGTGTCACGCTCAAAGGGGCAGAGCTAAGGCTGAATAAATATTCAGACTCCCCTCTGCCTGGTTTAACAACTGACTCTTGCTTTGAAAGGAGTTCTCTGAAATACCAGAGCCCCTAGGGGAGTCCCTCCAGGTAACAGCTGCTGAATGCCAGGGTTCAAAATGCCTGAACCCCTAGTGTCCAGATTCATTGTCAAGCAGCTTCTCTCTTTTTGAAAGTTGCTTTGATTAGGATTCAGTGACTCTTGCAGTATCCCATACGCTAAGTGCTCAAACACCAACATAAACCAGAGATCTGAGAACAGCTTTTGCACTCCTGGGAGCGTTTCTGTGAATCTGCTGAGGAATCACTGTGTCTCACAGCTCTGCAGTTTGTCTTTATCTCATCTTCTTACTGCCCTCTATTTCCAAGGGAAAAAACAAACAAAACCAAGGAAAGCTTGTGATGTAGTTGCAAGGGAGAGGTTGTCCAGATCATTAGTGAGGTTGCGTTTGGGTTGTGAAAGCTGAGGGAATGATGTTCCCACATCCCCCCAGGGTGCATGCAAACAGCACTCTGCCTTTGGGAGCTGTGGTTCACGCACATCTGTGCATTGTAACAGAGCTGCTTAAGGAAGGATTGGTGTCTACCTGGGAGGTCTGCTTCCTAAATTAATATCCATCGTTTCTGAGGTCCAGTGGTAGAATAGCTGAGGGTAACCATTTACCAAGGCATACTTCAAGGCAGGTTTATGTCTCTGTGCAGCTGTAGTGCCTGAGGATGCCCAGGGAGCCTTTGTACCTCCCAGCCTCCTCTCTCCCTCCCTCCCTCCCTCCCAGCTGCGTTTTGATGATCTGCTCGCGCTTCAGCTGNGTTTTGATGATCTGCTCACGCTGCAGCTGCCCAGGGAGAGCGTGGGGGTTTACTGCCTCCTACACCAAGATCAGGCCAGGAAACTGTAATCTTTGTTTCTGCACAACTAACTCCTACCCAGAAGCCTACTGAAAAGGGCCGGGGGGGAACAAATCCTCTTTATTCCCATCAGCAGAAAGGAGATTTTTTTAGGCTACTAAGTAACAGGTGTGAGGGGATGGTGAGGAGTTACTACCTGCATAAGATTATTCTTTTAAAAGCTGTGTGCTTGTAGCATTTCTTGAAACAACTGAACATGCATATGAGCTCTGTCCACTGGGGCTCTCAGGGGTTAATCCACAATACAGGGATCCAGAGCACAGCTAAAGATTTGACTAATGCCTTTAGGCTTTTCTTATATGAAGAACAGAAACTATGAGACATTCACCTCAGGGACTATTATGCTACTGGTACAGCGCTAGACAATTTGAGACCTGCAAACAAGCCTTCACAGCAAGAATCGGACACCAATTGTGCCCAGCGAGGGCACAGAGGAAAGTGGCCAAGCTGAAGAGGAACACGCCTCCAGAGAAATGTTTGTCAGTACTGCTGTCCAGCTCCCCATTGCCCTCCTTTTGGGAATCCCTTCCCAAGAAGAACCTGGTTGTATGTTGATTTCCTGAGCTGCTTTACCGGCCAGCTGTTGCTCAGGTTCAACATAAGATGAAGGCTTGATGCCTCTGATGTTTCGTGGGTCTGGACCTCAGGCTGGAACATGTTAGTTAGAAGGTGAGGAAGGAAGGAGAGGAATCTTGGCGTGGGTTGGAGAGTTTATGACATGGAAAATCCTGAGCCAGAGAGAGACATGCCAGAGTTCCCCGTGCCAGAGAGTGAGGGTCTGGGGCACGGACAGCCCATTACATATCAGGGGTGTGTCCCAGGTAAGNGTAGAATAGCTGAGGGTAACCATTTACCAAGGCATACTTCAAGGCAGGTTTATGTCTCTGTGCAGCTGTAGTGCCTGAGGATGCCCAGGGAGCCTTTGTACCTCCCAGCCTCCTCTCTCCCTCCCTCCCTCCCTCCCAGCTGCGTTTTGATGATCTGCTCGCGCTTCAGCTGCCCAGGGAGAGCGTGGGGGTTTANAAACCAATCTCAGGGGAGAAGGGGTGAGTGACCAAGAACAGGGGACAATTGGCAGAGCCATCTAGGGAAAAAAAGGGGGGTGGGGAGCAGGATACCTTGCTGAGTCACCTTGGGGTCTTAACTAGAACTCTTGAGGCCTAGGGTGTGGTTGACATTGTGATTGACAAGATCTGTCTCAAGGAAACACCATAGGAATTGGGGATGGGGGCTTACAGGATTGAACCATTACAAACAAATAACAAAAAATACAGAACTTTAGAAAACCCTAAAATGTACACCGCAACATGGTTGTGTTTGATGGATGCAGCAGCTTGACGTGCCTCAAGCACCATCTCAGACACTGTTTTTGTGCAGACCTTCTGCCCTTCTGCAGCAGTATTTGAGGCATGTGGTGAGAAACCTGCTGCCCTACATTGGTCACAGGAAGCAGACTCCTGTTTGGCTGTAAAGCAAACCCAGATCCTGGGACTAACATTTTCACCGTGCAAGGAGGAGAGGGAAGCATTTGATCTCATTGGAGGTTTTTGCTCTGCCAGCCTGAGAAAAAACTCTGTAGTGAGAACTAGTTCCTAACAGCAGAGGGGCTGGGTCAGGTGCACCTGAGACAGAAACATTGTTCTGCAATGTTAATTAGCATAATATTAAAACATTATACCCTGCCTTCCTTTCCAGCTGAGCTGGACTGGGATACAGCTCATGGAGGAGGAGTACACAGCTCCCAGTGAACCTCTGTGAAGAGGCAGAGCCCTTACCCCATGTCATCCGACGCCCATCAGCTCCTTCTATGTGTGTGGTGGGGCTCTAAGAGCCACAGTTCCAGTGCAGAGGCTGGCAGTGAAGCACTTTGAAGATTAGTCCTGGTGGGAGAGGCCGCTTTCCCTCACTCTGAGAGCATTTAGAAGACGAAGATTGACTCCCAGACTTGTCATGTTTCCTTTAGAAGACTTTCAGAGTGATGAAGTTGGTTGCCTCACTTTCCCAGCCACCCCCCTATTGTGTCATTTTCATATGTTCTGTTTATCTGAAAGAGGATTGAGCTGCAAAAGGGAAAGACAAGGACAGCAAAGCAGAGGATCAAGTAACAGGATACTGAGCTGTGCAGTCAGGGCAGTGTAAGGACAGCTTCCACACAGCTGTGCACCTGAGCACCACAGCCAAAAAATAAAGCAAACCTGAGCAGACAAATAAACCAAACCTTCTTTCTCATATCACATGTGACTGACTGCAGCCAAGAGGGTGAGGTGGAGTGCAGGGAACAAGGGAACACTCAGGATAGACAGATCAAGCATCCCCAGACCCATTCCAGACCTGATAGCCTCAATATCTTCCTAATACCGATTAGTCTCCTAGTGTTACAGTGTTAAATTTCCATTTTCTTGTGTGGGCACATCTGCATGAGTGCACACATGCTTTACCCCTCCTCACAAACACATAATCCGTTGTCAGCTTCAAATGCATCTGCAGGGAAGTAGGGAGACCTTTACTGTGTGAAACACTATTTAGAGATCGCTGGTTAGGTTGATCATGTCAAATGTTGCAACCATATAAAATGATTTCGCTCAGGTGTAACTTCAAACTGAAACTCTAAGAATAGGTTTGAAGAAAAACAGCCACTGTTATCAAACTCATCAGGAAAGCTGAAGCACAGAGAGGAGAGATTTGCTTGCATTAACCAGGAACAGAAAGAGCAGATGACCAAAAGGAGACATGGAGTCAAAACCAGTTGATGAGAGAGGAGAGTGATTATAAAGTCTTGGATCAAAATGCAATCTGAAGCGTTAGCAGCAGCGAGCACCTCTTTAAGTCGGAATGAAATGTTCCTATTTTCATTCACAATTAGCCTTACTAGAGCAGTAAGAGCTGCCTCAAGTCTCCTTAATGTAATCATTGCTTGTGGAAAATTTCCTCTTGCATCTTTGTTACAGTTTCTCCCACAACATATCTCTCTGAATAGGTGATCATTTCAGTCAGAGTGTGAGGAGACATCTGGGCCCATCTGGCTCAATTAAAGTACCTTGTTCTAAAAGCATAACCCATCATTTTCTGCTCATCTTGTTGTATTTTCACTTTTGTCTGAAATTAGGACATGCTCGGAAACGCTAATTATTTTGTGAATCATCTAACATCAGACTTGATACATCTTTTGGTTGTTGTTGCTGTTATGCAGGGCCCTTACTTTCAGTTCTTTTGTCCACTGATACCAACATAACGCTGTCTGGTTTATCTCATTTCACAGGCACTAGATAAGGCCTTCCTAGCACTGAAGCTGGCCATGCGTATGGCAACGTGCTCTGCATTCCCGAGGCGTCTGCTCGCCGGCAGAGCCAGCCTGTGCCCTCTGGAGGAGGCGGATCGTGCTGTGCGATGATGGCAGGAGACGCTTCCCGCTGACATCGTGCATCGACACAGGGCTCGGCCTCGTTTGCAGCCCAACAAGCCTTTCACCCAGGCACGCACCACAGCTCCCAAAGACACACATAAAACCTGTTCCGGGGCCAAAGCACGCTCAGTGCTCACTGCTAGGCACGAACCCTTGTGGCCTCAAGCCCAGAATCAGGGCATCTCCTCAGCAGTGGGTGAGAAGCTTTAAAAGGTGTTGTACCCCGCAGCTCAGCACGGCTGTCACAGGCAGGACAGCAAGAGGCAAGGCTGTGGGAAGTGCCTGTCCCTCTGTGGTACCAAGGAAAAGCCAGGCTGAGCAG
Organism: Illadopsis cleaveri; assembly: GCA_013399915.1. Lineage (NCBI taxonomy): Eukaryota > Metazoa > Chordata > Aves > Passeriformes > Timaliidae > Illadopsis > Illadopsis cleaveri. The sequence continues at coordinate 252,414 of VXBB01018689.1, forward strand.
CAGGGCCTCTTGTGCTGTTTTATGACAGAGGGGTGGGTCTGTTGCAGAAGGGTATGTAGAAGACTTGAGAAATACAACTTTGGACTGTAAGGAGAACATTGTGTCCCTTGCCTTTTAGCTGCTGTGACAGGAAGAAGAGCAGGGGCAGGCCTCTCCAAGATATTTGGGACAGGATTTCCAGGACATGCAACAGTAGGCAGGTTCCTCTGGTCTCCTGCCCAAGCTTGTGGTATATCAGGGGGGAAACAGCAGGAGCAGGAGAGAATAGAGGGCTAGTTGAAGCCACCAAATTCCTTTTATTCAGTTCATTGTCCCATGGTACAAAAGGGCTCATTACCGTGACACCAGTCCCTGGAGAGAAGGGCAGATCACTTCTCTGATGCTGAACTACTAGACCTGCATTTTCATGGTCAGCTGTTCCAATGCTTCAGGCTCACGGCATCACACATGCTGTATAAAGCTTTCCAAAAGCCCCGGGATATGATAGCCCCAGAGCCAAAAGAACAAACATTCAAAGATTCTCTTGCAGGGGTCCAGACCACATGAGGGCAAGTGGATCTAGTTCAGGATCCCTGAGGAAGCAATGTGCAGATTCCCAGCTATCGTGTGTGCCTTGCTTCCAAAAGGTTTGCTCTGAAGTCAGAGGCCCAAGACCACAGCAGGTACCCAGAACCCCAGAGCTGCCCTGCTTCCTGCAGCTTCCTGCTTCCTAGAGCTCCTGCAAACAGCTCCCCTGCAGCAATGCGGAGCCAACCCCCTTGCCAGCTCCTGGTGTTGAGTCTGCAGCAGCAGGAGCAGAACCAGGTGTGCCTGGCAAGGTATTTCTGGCAGACATCAGTCCCTGGTCTGTATAGCTGCACACTGCTCATGCAGAGCCTCGGGTTTCAACTGGCCAGCAGTGGCTCCCACTGCATAGGATGCTCCTGGTGACTATGCAAACTATGATATTACAAGTAGAGAGGCAGGAAATGGCTTGAGCCATCTCATCCTCCATGTCTCCAGGGCTGAAATGTCCACATTAAAAGCAAGAAAGACTCTAACTGTGTGTGTTATTTGCTAGAGATCAATTACAGATCAGTGTAAACAGCTGATCTCCCACTGAATTCACTTCTTTATTATACAATTTATTAGAGGATTATCCAGACAGCTCAGCTGGATGTTACTAGCACATCAATATTTATTCTGCCCTCTGGCAAGAAGCAGAAATGCAAAGCATAGTTTTCTAACTTTTCTAAACTTTCAGGACAAACTTTTTTTTCTCTTTTCCTTTTCTCATGCTGGAGAAGCCAGTCCAAGAGCAATGCTGTGCCCAAGATGAAGCCAGGACATGTCCACGTTCTTGAGCTCCAAGAAAACTCCTGCCTCTTGTCCTGTCACTATATGCCCCTTCCAAAAGCCTCTCCCCCTCCTTTTTATAAGCCTCCTTTAGGTGCTGGAAGGCCACAATGAGGTCACCTCAGAGCCTTCTCTTTCCATGCTGAACCATCCCAGCTCTTCATAGGAGAGCTGCTTCAGCTCTCTGATCATCTCTGTGGCCTCCTTGGAACTCACTCCCACAGGTCCAGACCCTTATGCTGAGGGCTACAGAGATGGACTCAGAACTACAGATGGCATCTCACGAGAGCAATGTAGAGAGGGAAAACTCATGAGATATGAGACTCAAGCCATTTCTAAGAGAAAGGTAAGGAAAAATTGCTTGGTTTTCTTTACCTTGAGCTCTAGGGACTTCCTAGAAGAAAATGGAGAGATGGAACTGGCAGGAGGACACAGCTGGCACAGTAGGGAGGTGTGTGCCTTCTCCTGTGCATTGTCCAGTGGGGGTCATTACAACTGATGCAGCCTTTTTCCTGAGATACAGAGGTACACCACTGCTCTGCAGAATTGGAGCTTCATTTCACAATTCTGGGTGAAAGCATGGTCTTCTAACATCTTCTTCTTTAGATGCTTCTGCGGAAATTGCAAACACCGCCAGGAGAAATTACTTTGGGAAATATATTTGCATTTCAGCCTGCCTGTGGAAAAGGATATGAAGTATTAAATGCCAGCATGGATCACAGCAACAGGAATTCCAGCCTATGCTAAAGATCTGCTGAAAAATTCATCAGATTCTGATCTTCCAGCATTAGGAGTAATCTTCTAATACTATTTGCATAGAACTGCAATTAAAGAATTTCATTTATCATTTCTCATTTGAAGCAGACACATTACACTTGACAGCAATGGAATTAAAAGTTGAAGCTCATCAGATTTTATTTACCTTACACAAGATGCTTGATCATATTAAAGATGCAGTTTCCAATCATTCATCCAGGTAAAACTCAAACTTTGTTTTTGAGGTTTTGTTGATATCAAATCCTTTTGAATTGCTGTCATTTAGGCTGAGTTTTATACCATCCTGCACAAGGATGAATAAATGCATGTAAATTTTCCTTTGAAGCTGTGGACGTTTTTTTCAGACTGGAAACATTCCAGTACAGAACTTGATTCAGATGCTGAGTTTGATTCAAGATGCTGACCAGATGAATTTTGTGGCATTCATGTTGGGGACACAGCAACACTGGTGAGAAATGGGCCTTTGCATGAGAGCACTTGTTAAGCATGCTCACCCTGGGTCTAGTGCTGGACCGTGCAGGCAGGTACCCTTTGCAGTTGCTTAGGAACCTCACACCCAGTCACCCAACAACTTCCCCACGAGTGAAGCAGCTTGGGCCAAACTGTTTTTACAGTCTCATTTACTCAGAGCAAGTGTTAGGACAGTAGAGCAGTTTGCTCCACCCAGAAGATTTGGATGCTTGGTCTGTTCTTCCTCCTCCCACTGCAGCTGTCTGAGTACCTGCATTCTAAACTCTGTGTGTCTGTACTGAGGTCACATCTGCTCACCAAGGCTGAGCACATGCAGGGCTCACACAGCCAGGGACCTGGATGCTTCCTGCCCAGCCCCTTGCTCTCCTGTTGCTTCCAATCTGTGTGTCCACCCCCACCCAAAGTTCCAAGACTCCTGTGGGGCATGCCTCCTCTTCCTCATTCTCCAGCATAGATTACTTGTTTCTGTCAATTTAGTGGAGCATCTGTTCTCATAAGCTGTGAGTTCTGCCTCTGGCATTGTCAGCCTGTGAATTCAGACATCCAAAAGCAGCCCTTTTTTGCAACATGCACATACAAACTGCACAAACACATTCAAAATGCTTAGTATTAAAAAAAAAAAAACAAAACTATGCAGCACAAGTGTGAGATGGCAATGAACACATCATTCTGCCAGCAGATGGCAACCAAAACAAAGAAACATGATTACTGATGATAAATAATTCCACATGAAATCAGGTGCGTTTTACTCAGGGGAGCAATGCAGCTGCCTCCCACCACGAGGTGGTACATGGCAGAGAAGTGGTGGGTCGCAGACAGGCCAAAACCAGCTGCCCACATTAGAAAAAGCAGAGCAGAGAATGAGAGAATGTCTCTCCCCCTTGCATGAATTCCTAGAAAGATTTTATAAGAAACCCCCAAACAGCCATCTGGAGATGGTAAACAATTGCAGTTCAACCCTCCACAGGAGATGTGGTCCTCATGATGTCCCACACATGGGAAAAGAAATAAAGAGGTCTGACAGAAGCTCGTACCTTGTAGGTGAGAGGCAGCACCTGCAGTACGTGCAGGTGAGGAATTTCCAGGTCTAATAGGTGTTAGACTCATGGTGGTAGGAGCAGTAGAAAAGCCTAGTGAGAAGTGAGTGAGGGAAGAAAATGGGAGGGTAGCTCCCACAGTGAAGATAGCTGAGAAAATAAAAACTATTGGTAATAAAATGAAAATTAAAAACCCCCTGCATTCATCCCTGGTTTCATGATGAGTCAGTAAAGGCATGAGAGGCAAATTTAGCCACAGTATATAAAAACATCTCAGTGTGAAATGAGATCGAATATACACTGGGTTCAACAGCCTTAATTCAGTCCATTGGAAAAACATGTAGGAATCCAGTTCTTGTGGTTCATACATCCCTAGAACAGAACCTGGCACCTTATTTGCCTCTAAGGTGAGCCACTGCTAGGATGTGGACAGAGCAGGTGTGCAGCAAGAAAGGAAGAGCTAAGAGAGACATCACAGCAGCTAACTGCTGTAGGTTACCAGTTTCTGTTTCTGCTTCACTGGAGGTCAGTTTCCACGTGAAGTCTAGTGAATCCATTGCTTTAGAAACTTCAGAAGATGAGAGAAAGATTACATCTTGGAACTGGGGGAAGTCAAGCACTCCTCTTAACACCTTCTAGGAATGCTGCAGCAGCATTTTTGAACTCCATCATGAGACTGACAGTACTAGGCTAGCAAGGATCAGGAGAAGAGCAGACTCAGCAGAAGTACCAAACTCAAACACTATGGAACACTCAGTGCTTCACAGCACACACAGCAACATGCCTACAATGGCAGAACAAGGTTTGTAATTTAAATCAGCTTCCTGAGCAAGTTGGATGAGCTGTTTCTTCAGGTCTCTTCTGGCACACTAGAAGTGTGCTGGATGCATTGCATGTTGTCAGAGCAGCAGCGCACTGACGATCCCATCTCCTTCAGAGTACTTGTGTCATCCTGCTTCTCACCAGAGCTATGCACAAAGCAGCATTGCAGTTCATCAGTTAATAGTGGCTGGTCTGCCAGCACCATTATATACCAGAAAACTTCACAGCTATTATTTTGTGTGTGCCCAGAGCTTTGATTAGGAGCTGAAGCCACTCCAGGAGAAGAGTCAGCAGCTTTACAGATTAAAGGAGATGAGAAGTTCCTTCTAAGTTTGTACTAAAATGGATCCTTCTAGATCAAGTCTTCACCTACCTACGTGCTCCATTTTCCCTCCTTCAGTGTTTTTTGCCCAAAAATCTACCGGAAGTCCTTCTCTTACCCTCATAAGAGAGGAAGTGCTGAGGCAGGGCAAAACATATCCTCCCCAACATTACAGTAACCAGGTCAGGTGTCTACAATTGCAGACTGGAAGGCTTTGATTGCCACAGGCTGCTCTGCACACCACAGTCCACAGAGTGTTTCTACTGCCTTTTTTTAATCCCCCACTCTGCCTTGTGTGCTTTGCATGATATTGAGTTTATGGCCATGCTATTTCTTTGTAATGCATTCTGCTTACCTGGTGTAATTACCGATGCTTGCTAGCTTGACTCTTCAGATTTCTATCTGCTGTGTTCTCCCAATACACGTCAGAGTAGCCAGAAGCCTTGCATACGGCAAAGAAAGATGCACTTGACTAACATTATCCTCCTTTGCTGCAGTGAAGGACCAGAAGTAGGTATCAATACATTTTTCAGCATCTTTGCATGTTAGGAATAAACTGATTAGCAGCAAAAGTGGTAGCATGTTCTGTACATGATACAAAGAGAAAGGTCTTTTAGCATCTTGGCACTGAATAATCTATCATAAAATCTTGTAAACACATCAGATTATTCAAAGTAGTAAGCAGAAAATGAATAACATTATCCAGTAGCAATGGCCTTTGCCTAAGAGAATCATTTTCTTGCTAGTGCTTCTTTTTCTTGCCCCATGCACTTCCACCCATCCTTCTTTGGTCATGCCTGTCCCTTCTCTTATCTCCTCCCTTTTTTCACCCTTCTCCTTGGGGATTCCCAAGGTAATCCTATACTTTTGTGCTTTTAACCTTAAAAGAAGCTTTCTCAATGTCACTAAGTGGCTTGTTCCCACCTATGAAAGATCCTGCTTGCCCACTCTTAGGAGTCAAAAGATGCTTTCTGGGCACCTTGTCAGTAGGCTCCCAGCAGCAGCTCACCCTTTGCCATGCCACATTCCCTCAGACTCCTGCCACCTGCAAGTCCTTCATCGCTGGATGTGTCCCCCCACCATCCCTACAAGCTGCTCATATTCCTCTCTCCTGCCCCAGTCATGTCCATGTGCTCTTGCTCTCTTCCCTTCAATTACTACTACAAACTTGGGCCAGAGCTTCCCTTGGTCAACGGAAAGGCACTGCACCATTTCCTGTGCAAGAACCCCCTCAACCCAACACAGGTTCTTACAAAACGCAGCTACCAAAACCAGGGCACACTGCAACAACACCTCTCCAACAGAAGAGACACTTCTGAAGAGCTACTTAGTTCCTAACCGGTTCAGTCAACCTGAACATAATAATAATAATGAGAACCACTTCTCTAACACTTGCAGATTGTTCTGGAAGACACAGTGAAATGCTTTGGGTGTTCAGGCTATTTCTCTCTTGGTAAAGAAGGAAATAGACAAAGTTATTTTGTTTGTTTTAATTGATCACTGGTTAAATTGTAATACATTTCAAAGCAAAATATTCTGTTCAAGGACATTTTACCAAACATTAAATCTACTTTTAAACAAGGCTTAATTTGGCTATTTTACTTTATATACATACAGGTATAAGTTTCATTTCACTAGTAGCAAAATTAAACAGTACATTGCATTTCCAGAAAGATGGCAAAAACAGGAACTGAGTGTCTGTTCTGTCCTTCCACACACTCCAAATCAGAAAAAAACACAGGTATTGGAAGTACAATCACAAGTACAGGTAAATACAATAAGGATCTCAGAGCATGCCAAGATCTTATGAGAGATGACAATTACTTCTAGAAATCTACATTACAAATATACAGTACATTCCACTAAAGAGTTTTGGGAGTTCCCACAATGCCTCTTAATCCCCTTTTGGTAATAAAAGCTTCTATGACAACGTGTATCCTTCATAAAAAGTACTGAATTTGTATTTTTGGAGCATATGTTGGAAGCTTAATGCAGTCTAAACTGTAGTCCACAATAAGCTCACCCAAAGAGAGAGTAAGCAAGCATTGCAAGATTCATCAAGTTCAGAACCAGAGCTCAGCTCCTCGTCACTGAGCTTCTGGGTGCGAGAGCTGCGCTGCACCACGGACAGGCTCAAAGGGTGGGAAATGATACATTCTTTTACAACTTTTGCAGGTCCATCACCTGCAAGTTCTTGACAGAAAATGTCAACTGAGTCATACAAGATTAATTTGAACTTATTTACAAAGCAGCCGTTACATTGCAATTGTTAGACAATTAAGGACATAGCTAAGGAACAACAAGGCTTCCACATTTATGCTATCCCTGAAAACACTTCTGTGAGCAGCAGAGAGCTGCAGCGGCCAGCAAGTATGCAAACACACTGCCACTGCTGGGGAAACTGCAGTCTGGCCTCGGGAAGTGGAATGGTGCACAGAACCCAGCCCCAAAGGCCTGATTAAATTTCTGTTACGCTCAAATTCTGCTTTGGTTTGTGCAAAATACTAATCTTGTGCATGTAGCTTTCACAACCAAACTGTTGCTCTGTGCTTGGCAAGACAAAAAGGGAGGAACTGTCCAGAACCAAGAACATGGAGGTAAACAAGGCATTTTTCACGAGCACTAGTTACCCTCCCAAGTACAACACCAAGGATTCTGCCACTGTTCCAAGGAAATGTACTTCATCAGCATTTTTGGAGGTTTTCTGTTCTGTACTTGTTGAAGAAGCTACCACTGATTAACAAAATAGTTGACCCAACTAACAATGCTGAAAACCTTTTCCTTCCAGGCTTTATGTCTAACTAACCACTAACATACTTAGCTGCTCCTAAGGAACTCTGACAGCACTAGTGGTGGAAACACCAAACAGGCATGCCCAAGGTTGAAGACACCAACTGATTTCCACCGGTTAAAATACATTACTTGTTTCTATTAGGCAGACTCCAGCCATGCACTCTCTTAGCACCAGTTCTTCTTCACAGATCTCTTTTAAAAGTTATGTTGCTGGACACCTCAGATCTAACAGCAATGTAACACAAGCAATGTAATTAAAAAATAAGTAGTGGCAACCTGCCCAAACATTTTTTAAACCTGCTTTATAGAAACTTCTGGGAAAAAAAGAAAAAAGCTAGGGACTTGGTATTCCCACCTCTTACAGTCAGTCAACAGCATTCTAAAAGGGCTTTAAAAAGCAGGAAAGCAGGCTGCAAACCAGGTTGCCTCTACTAGTCTACACCTGTTTTCAGAAGTAGGAGGCAATAGGTCAGTGGAGAGAGAATTAGGAAACAGTACTTCAGATGTACTTCAGAACCCTGGTGTTTTTCTTAAACTCTTCCTTTAAGCAATCTTGTGCTGTTTTCCTTTTTTCTTGCAACAACCATCTCAGCCTATTTACTTTTCGGAAGTGAGACCTGGTAGGCTGCAAACAATGTATGACATCAGTCAGGTGGTGTTACCAGACAGAGGAACAACCAATATGGGCCAGCAGGCACCACAACTTGCTGCAAGAGCCAAGGAGGTGCTTCATAAGAGAACCTCAGGTCCCACACGCAAAGCCTGGTAGGCAGAGTATCAACCTCCTGGCAACACCCAGTGACCTCACCTTCAAGCTTCACAGCCAGCAGACGCAGATTCAAAAGCTGAACAAAGTTCAGCTTTCAGGGCGTGGCTTCAACACTTCAAAACTTAACTGTGCAATGAATTATTAACATTTTAAGCAAAGAGAGAATCCATCCAAGTCTCAGATTAATCATTTTTCCTGAAGCCTGTTCTAAAAGCTTTTCAGTTTGTAGACACTAAGAATACAGCTATAATGAAATGTGTGTGTAATCATTTGAGTGCACTCCCAGTCCATACAGCAAACAGACAATTAATGACCAAGTACAAAGCAAAAGGCTGAAAAGCCCTCATTCCCAGATTTTCTATCTTTTTTGATTACTGTTTTAAGATTAATTCATACAACTCCTGGACGTTTTTCTTCCAAATGACCCTCTCCTATAAAAGCAACATTAAGGCTCAATACACATTTATATGAAATATATTTTAACTTCCCTCTTCCCAGGTTCTTGTACCTAATATATAAGCTTTACACTAAGAAACACCTTTAGTGGTCCTCATGCTGCTTTGTGTTGCACAGAAAACAAAACTGCAGTTTATTATGTTCATAATCACCACTTGAACTTTTTTTAATTTCCAAATTACAGTTTGCTTACAGAACCTTAGTGAAATCCCCATTGTTTGCACATTCTTGTATGTAACACAGAGAAATGTCACAGTTACAAAAAATAAAAAAATTAAAACAAAACCAAAACAAAATCAAAACACCCTACCCAAAATAGTTTCATCATCAAGATTTATCGGTTTACCAAAACAAGCCTCTCCCAGATTCTCAGCAGCAAAATTCAGTTATGTAGAAAGGAGCAGGATAGACAAATCAGAGTTCCCACTGAGAACCAGAACTGACTAAGCCATAAAATAAGCTGGGCACCTCTGTCAGCCCAACTGAAGTTTCAGTAATTATCTAATGGCTCTTGGAAGAATCCATAGCCAAACTTCCTGACTTTCTGTAATTTTTAAAAGAGAGAGCTAAGAGCTTCAATTCCAGGTAAAATACTTGCACTCATGTTTTCTCTGCTAACTTAAAATCACATCTAAGGTTGTTCTCTGATGTTTCAAGAAAATTTTGCAAGCAAGAGTAGAGAAATTTAAAAAATATTAATGTAGACATCATCCAGAAAATGCCACCAAATATACAAAGCAGAAGAAGATATTTTCCTCCCTATTTTCATGTTTGAATTTTTTAAACACATATTTCAAGAAAAGAGCAATTAAAAATGTATGCCTTAAAGTTGCCTGTAGGTGCTGAATGAACATGAGTTTTTAAAGCACTCCTTCCTTATTCTAAGCAGCCCCCTTAGAAATGCTTTCTTTCTCAACTGTATATATATAACACTACACTCAAACTCATTATATATGTGTTCATCTTTTTAAACCTATCCCTAGATAACATTTGCCCTAGAACTGTGTAGAGGTGTCCCATGAACCTATCCTACCAGCAGAAGTCTTTAATTTCCATGGTTTCAGAACACATACACAAAGAATTAATGAAGTGTCCAAAGGAAAAAAGATTAACTCTTACTTTAAATCAGACAGCAAGTTACATACATTTATGAAGAAATCTACTGAGATTTAAGACTGCTTCAAAGCAGTAACTGAAACACAACAGCAGCTATGAATAATATATAACCTTCCTGATCCATTAACTGATCCTAGCTTCACCTTAAAAAAAAAAAATCACAGCAGCTGAATACGTATGCAAATATACACAAGCAAAATCTTTGATCGGAGGTTAATAAGTAACTGTGTTGTATCAGAGCTAGAGACTAGACATTGCATGTGTTCAGCAGTCTCTACCCACAAGCTCTTAAGCTGGTGCAGCAATGGAAAATCTCATCCAACACACCTTTCATTAGAATCTTGTGTTTCCTGTTCAGATGTTGCTCAGCTGAACAGTTACCTCTGCTAATAATACAGCTCCTCTCCCAGTTAAGCATGCAAAATGCATAAAAAGGCAAGTGATCAAAATATCCCCTTGAATGCCCAACTGTCTGATAACAAGAGACTGCTGCTGAAGCACTACTTTTCAACGTTTTCAAACTTGATATGAAAATTGCATTTTGTTATTACACAGAGTATAACAGTCATTGGTCATTTGCATCATCCACCCCAGCACTAGTGAAAAAGTGCCTTCTGAACAGGGATGAGAAAACATGACAAGTTTTGTTACCAAGTTGTGTCTCTACTCATCTTGCACTAAGCAGCGCATGGAAATAGGTGAGCAGAAATTCAAGTCTACCAAGACACACCATGTTTTCACATGCACTGATGACATGAGTATCTCAAAAACAGAGACGTTCAAACATGCAGCAAAATGTCTGTTAAAGCACTTTAAATGCTCACCAGATGATAATGAGTGATTTAATACTCAGACAAAGCACAGTAAAAGGTTTGTGCTTACACTTCAAGTTTCAGAGTACATTGTTTCTAGGAGAGTATTTGAAGTGCAATGAACTACTGAATTCCGAAGCAAGAGACACCATTTAAAGAACTAGGAAAATAAGCACAGGTCACAGTACTGCAATAAATAAACAAAACAGCAGGAACATGCAGATTTCAGAGTCAAAATTTCTTCTTAGATTCATGATATTTAAAAAAAAAAATTAAAAAATCAAGAACAACCCTGTCTGACTTTCCCACATGTGGTGTCTTTTTGGCTAAACAACTGTTACTCTACTGTAAGGAACACAGATATTACCAGAAAACATTATTTACAGAATGATTATCAGATTGATTATATAAAATACAGATTAAAATATACACCCTTAGGTTTGAGATAAGCCAAGCAAATTCACTGCTGCTAACTAAAGCACTTTGAAGAAGGCAACAGGCACCAAATATCAAAATTGAATCACAAAACTACTCAAAGTAACAAATTTGGGATGGTAGAGGTGCAGCAAAGATCAATTAAGTTGGAATGATTTACAACTAATACTAGCCTACTACTAATTACTTAGCTTCATTAAAATTCTATTTTTCTTATAAAAAACTGAAGAGAAACCTTTACCCCCAGACTGTGATTTCTACAGGTACTCAGCAGCTTTTTTCTTAATGCATCTATGTAATGCTCTGTACTCTACATCTTACAAAATACATCCCCACATTTAAGTGCATGACTAGAAACTGTGCTGAAATCATGGAAAAGCGCTTCATAAATCTCAGGCGCAATAAAGTCATAACAATGCTCAGCTCCAGTTTCTGGACGCAGTTCTGTGAAAGGTGAAGTTTCAGAAAAGGGACTTTGATCCCTGGTTTTCGAACTCTGACCATGCATCATTCAATTCCATGAAGATCATTTTGGCATATTGCTCGTACGGTTGTCCTGTGGCCTGGAAACAGAGAGAACGTACCATAAGCATAAAAATATTAGAAATTTTGTCACTTAGAAAAGGTCCCCCCCTTATTTATTATGTTCTTTTCATAAATAGTTTCAGTTACTATTACTTACTAATCAAATTAAGTAATTTCTGGAATTGCTATCTGAGAGATCGTGCAGTAGTGTACAAGGACAAAATCTGAGTCCCCTTTGAGACAACTTCTTTTGGATGGGATTCCCTGGAGAAAAATCTGTTGCTGGTTGTGAATGATACTAAGACTAAACATGACTGACATAGCACTTCCTGTGTGTTTGCTTCCATACTCGAAGACAGTGTGCTCCTGATTCCCTGCCTGTTTTACAGCAGCCCTGACTCTGGGCCAACACAGTCCAAACCCTTGTGGTTAATAAACATCCAGTCCCAAATGATGGTTCTCTTCAACAAAAAAGGGAAGCCCCAGAGCCCCCTCCAGTATCCTTCCCCTTCTCCTGCTGCTTAGCTTTTGCCACCTGCAGTACTTTATCAACGCATTTAGAGAGTGCTTTAATGGATAAGTGGCAGAATAAAAGAACAAAGAAGACAAATATGCCCCAAACAGAGCTGTGTTCTGGCACTGATGCATTAAAGGGCTTACAGGAACACCTAAAAAACCACCACAAAGGTGGAAGAAGTCACATACCCAAGAACACTGAAGGACGGGGGATCTAAAAAACAAAAAAATGTCATGTTTGTTATAGACAGAAGACAACATAGGATTTAGATTACTGCTCACTAAACCACCAGTGAATACAAACCTGAAAATTCAGACCATGTATATCCAATACAAGAGCTCAGAACAAGAAGTTACCTTGATACATTGGGATGCATTAAATATTTTTAAAAAGACAGCAGGTCAGCAGGTTCATGAGGTTCAGCAGGTTTTTTCCTACCAGTTTTGCTGTGGCAGCCTCTGAGTCTCCATACTAGTTCTAAAAGACTTGAAGTACCAGCTCACAAAAATGAAACAGATTCTACAAATCAGCACTGAATCTGCCATCTGTCAGTCAGAACACAGCATGACTGACTTTGGTGCTCAGTACAACTCTCATGGGATCTTTCATTTGTTAACACGTCTCTGTTGAATTCTCTGCTGTGTCAGGATGACAAGAATCATCCTGTACTACCTGAATGCAGTAGGACACCACATTCAGAAGACCATGGAAGCACCGTGAAGAACATCAAAGGCACTGAGTGAGAAGCAAGACATTTTCCAGTAACCAGTATGGTGTGGTTAAAGCAGTTTTTCTCCTATAATAAAGAAGATCAGAGGAACATACTCACCTTATCAGGATGAACCACAAGCACTGCTTTCCTGTAGTACTTCTTTACTTGTTCAGGAGTTACTAAATCTGCCATGCTGACCGGTTTCCACTTATTTTCCCCTTCCCAAAGCACTGTATGAAGAGTGGATATTAATGCTCTGATATTTCTCTCCTTTCCTTCAATCCATTCAAGAATCTGGGAAAATCAAAATATATAGAACTGAATGCAGCACTGTAAGCATTCTCAGCCTCTACAGACATAATCTTCACTCTCTGCAGGACTATATCATCATGACTCAAGTAGTTGTCCTGCACTCACTCTCCAAATTCAATTGTCTTAGCCACCCAAAAGTGGTATTTTGCATGTACCACTAGGGAATAGCTCATTGTTACTAGTTTATTGCAGGAATTCAGTCATTGCAAGAGAAATTACTGAGATAGTTACATGTTACAAACCCCTGTAAAATTAATGGCAAGACAAATGACAAGAGTAATTAAAAACATTTGCTACAATTATGTATTACATTAATCTCATCCCTCTCAGAACACACACACAAATTATTACTTGATTTGTACAGAAGTGTAAATATATTTTAAAACTTCTATGGTACAAGCCTTGTACAAAAGATCATATCTATTAATAATTCATGTTTACTGAAGCAACCTGCAGAGGTGCACAGACTAAAGTGCCCTTTGAGATATCCCCAAAGTCTATTAGAGTAACTTTTCAGACTTTAACAACAATATTCAAGCCATAATATAGGAATACAGTGTTTTCATTGAACACTTACTATCACCAGTGAGAATGGTAACTAAGTATCTGTACTTATTTCCATCTGAGCTGATTTGTATTAAAAAGTACCCACGCAAGCTATGCACTCTCCCTTCAGGAAGGACACTTTGTGAAAACAAATTTCAGCAGCCCTTTAAAGTTCGTTTACTGACTTTTCTAAAGAACCATAAAGACTGAAAAACTGGAAGTGGATTAATATGTGAAACTATCAATGACTAATGGGTCAAAAAAATCTGAACAGCAAGGAACACCTTCAAAACTACTTATACATCCCGTCTCCAGAATTGCACGTTCTAGTAATTCCTTAGGACAGCAGCAGCATTTGTTAATAAAGAAATGAAAGTCCACAGTCACCCTGAAGACAGCTATTCTCACATGCTTTATTTTTAAAGTGTATTATTGTATTATCAGTTAAATTCATCTTTTCTAAACCATGACCCTTTAGTTTCTCTGTTAGTCATTGTATCCTTCTGCTCCGTTATCAGCAGTTCTAAGCATAAGATCAGATTTTCACTTAAATCAAAATCACTGTTAAACAAACCTTGAGTTTCAAGGGGTCCATATCTTTAGACATCTCTTGTTTTCTCATCTCAGCAATTGTCTTTGGTCCCTTTTTATCAGATTTTGCTGAAAATCCTTGATTAGATAAAAGATCCTCAAAGTCATTTTCTGAAACTTTTGGCTTTTGACCTACGAAAAGAAAAAAAACAACTCAAAAGTTTCACAGGAGACTATATTAACAGGGGAAATATATTGCCCTTAGATACACCTGGATGGCATTTATCATGCCATATACCATGATAAATATCCTTCAGTGACACCAAAAGCCAAAGAACTGAGAAGGACAGAAATAAAAGAGATCATTAACAAACTTTCAGTTGAGCAGAGCAGACAACCTCACATACTAACCTCTGACTAAATACTTGCATGTACTCGTTTTTTAAAAAATGGAGTAGATTTGAGGGAGAACACATCTATCAATTTTGGAAACAGCTCCATTTTTCCACTCTAAGTTAGTTCCAAATGCTATGCAGCAGTTTTTCAAGTAACCATATACTCAATACTATTGTTGAAAGTATGTAGTCAACATCTAAGCATGTTGAAACTTATCCAGACTAATGAAGGGATAAAATACCAACATGAATATTCATTACAGAACCAACAAATTTCAGAGAACTGTAGAATAACTGAATTCTGAAGAAGCTTCTGGCTGTTGTCTAGTACAATCCCCACTCAAATCAGGGACAACCAGCTACATTCGTTAGGTCCTTGTCCAGGTGAGGTCTGTTGATTTTTAAGGGAGAGGAATTAAACAACCTGTTTCACCATTTCATCATGTCAATTGATTTTTTTTTTTCCCCTTGTTCTTACAGACTTCCCCATGCTGCAACCTATGCCCACTGCCTCTCCATCCTGACACCTGTTTCCAGATATGGACAGGCAGAATAATTCCAACTTAAAGAAGTACCTACCGTTGTTCACTTATATGGCAGTTTAAGGGTGGCATAATCCTAATACCAACACACCAGAAAATAAAAATTTCCAAGAAAGTTCATACGGAGGAGGCCAAGCCTGTCCCTATAACTCCAGGTTTACCTACTCAGTTGGAACATGTTAAAGGACTATGATTCTGCCTGGTCCTGTCCCCATGTCTCTTTCAAACACAAGAATTTTCAGGAATTTTAACCTCAGTCTTTCTCAAGACAAGCTACTCTTCTTCAGCTATGAAAAACGCACTGTATCCCTTTACCTTTGTATCACAAACAGACTAACGCAAAGCAACATTAACAGCCATCTCACCCCTAATGGATCAAATTTACCTTTCTAAACTCACTGATACAAAACCAGTATCCAAGTGGGTGAGTAATTACAGCCTTTGACACTTTATGCACAAACTCACATATACTTGTGCCATCGTCAATTTGTCTGTTCTGTACTGGGATAGCTTTGGAAAGGCAAGATACCAGATCTGCTAAGTGTTTTTCTGTTTTCTACTAGACACAACTTAAATGTAAATAAAAATATGAAGGTAGGAGAGCTTCAGCAGGTAACAGAACACCCAACTAACTTCCATGGGACATAAATAACACACATTCAGAAAACTTACCAAAGCTTGGGGCTCTGACTCCTCTTTCTTCTCGTCCTCCAATAACACTCAAGTTTACTGTGTAGTTGGGCTTAGCTGCTGTGCTGGACTTAGTCTGGGAGTGCCATGAAGTACTTGGTGGTTTGGGGGATTTCTGCCACTGACTTCCCAGCTTCTGAGATGGAGCAGTCTTCTGACTAAATCCACTACCCAAGAGGCCAGCAGTGGACGAACCTAACAATAAATACAAAATTAGTTGTTCAGTTCAATGCTGTCACCTGTTTAACACAAGTAAGACAGTTTGGTCTTGACATATAACCACACAGCTCAAAGTGATACCACCGTTCAAGAGAAAATGTAACAGGAAAGTGTGGGTTAAATGAAGTTAAGAGTGTCATTAACAAGTAACTTGGAAGGCAGGAGCTGGAGGCTTTACTGAAAGTCTTCTCTTACAACTCAAGGTCTCAACTGTCAGTTTTAGTAAAAACATGCACCCTTATCTGAAGGGTCTGGCACGTGTCAGGCCAGGAGATAATTTGGCTGTGACAGTTCTGCCTCCCATTTCATTATATTTCTGCTAATATGCAGTGCATAATAAAAATACTAATTACACAAAGTGGTAACGGACTGACAATATTTTCAAATGAATGCTTTCAAAGTCTCTAATGATTCCTTGTACTACACTTTAAGGAAGATGAGAAGATTATTCCACAGCAGCATTCACAGGGAATACATTGCACGTGAGTAAGAAAAGCACTGCAGCCTGCAGGAGATACCATGATCACCCCCCTGTGGCATAGGCCAAGCTTGTCTGGGTAGACATGGCAATGTAAACTTGATTTGCTCTTTCGAAAATGGCTCCTCACACTTCAGCTCTCCTGATGCCTCCCTTTGTAGTGGCTGCTCATACTTCTAACTTGCACAAGAGGATGTCTCCCCAGGGCCAAGTACAAGATACCATACTATATTTTGAAACACCACACCTGATAAAACCCAGTATTGCAATACAACAACTAGTAAAATCTAGGAATGCACTGTTTTTTCATGAAATCACTCAACTGCAGTTTTCAGTCATTGACAACTTGTGAAATTTACAGAAAAAAAACCTGTTACTAATCAGAGCAAATAACCCTGCATACTGAAAAATTATCTCTTTCACCTATTCTTTCAAAGCATTATTGCTTTGAAATTCATTATTGCAGTTTTCAAGGCCAACAAATTCTTCCTGTAAGACAAGTCAATGCCTCACTGTTCACAGAAACTTTTCAACACCACACTACTACTTTCTGACAGAAGACCAGTCCTAAAGAAGTGTGATAACACCACCCAGCACAGAACACTATTAGTATCCTACCAGCACCCTAATACACCATTATTAACTACTTTTAGCTACTACTCCTTTTGGGTTTATATAGCATTCATATTTAAGCAGCTTGCATTCTCAGATTTTCTTCTAGAACATCTTGTATGTGGAAGCAAAAGAACTCCTATGAAAAATACAACAGAGTGTGGTATTCCAGTTGTATTCCAAAACTGAATTCCAGTTCTTGTGGAAATTGATTTTAAGCCTAAGAACGTTAACCAGGACATTGACATCTGGCCACTTCTTAATGTGGTCATTTTTCCTAACTGAAAGCAACTGAAAGAGTAATGAATTGACCTAAGTCCTGCTAAAATTAGTTCTATTTCTTTCATCGGATTCAGTGTGGGCTATACCTGCATCTTCAAGTCAAAGATAAATTGACTGTTTTTACTATCACATTATCTGTAGATTTAACAACCTGTATTAACCTGAATTATCAAACTAGAAAATTATTAATTTTTTTTTATTGCAAAGCAGCCTCATTGGTACAGCTTCAACACCAGAATTTTGCATGCTTATGACCAAGCAACATCAAGAAGTCAAACAATGCATGCTACCTGGTGTTTCTACAAGAATTCCACTGGTCCTCAATTCAGTACACAGTGCTTACTGCCAAGGCAACAGGGTAAAACCTCCATCAGCTCCAAGCTAAGGAAAAAGCAGTTTTGTGCAATTCAACAACACTAGGCTGCTCTGAATCATTCCTTGTACTCTGAGCAGCTGGTCACATTTGTTATGGCAGTGTGGGTTCTGAAATGCAAGGACCTCAGCTCTTTTGTGAATGCTACAGGGCTAATTCCTGAATTTCAGGCCAATAAAACACCCTGGAAAAAGAGTTACTCTGTCTTATCTTCCAGAACTCCTTGTTCCCTCTACTGCAAACTGACTGATGTTCATAATGCTTTTGGTACTGGTGTGCGTATGGGCTTGATTCGTGCTCATCTTACAAACATGGTTAAATGTGAGTAGCAGAGCCATGAAAGTCTACTGAATTCAAAGGAAAGTACTGAATTAACTGTCACTTTGGAACTAAAAAACTTAACTAGTTTAATCCTGCTTTCATTTTAAATCCTTTGAGAAAGGTATTCATGCTAGGTAAGAAACCTCATGCTCAGTTACTGAATGAGCAACTCCTGGTTTCTCTTACCATCTCAACTAGATTCTGAGGCATTAATTATTTTTACTCTTCTTATATCACAGCTGTAGTTATCTATTCTGAATGTTTTGAAAAAATATCTGGAAAATTCAATCTTTTCTTGCTACTCACCAGTTCTCAACAAATACCTCAAGCTAACAATAGAAGTTAACAATTAAAAGAAAACACTTCCTTTACAGGCTGTCAGTAACATTTATTGGTACAAGAAGCAAATCAAACAAATACAATCTATCAAAAGTAGGATCTTACCTGGAAGACCAGATCCCAGATTGGCAAGGTCAGCAAAAGGATCAAAGTTCTGAGCTTTTGCCTGGCTGAAAGACAAACCTGAGGACACACTGGACTGGCTTCCGGTGGTAAAAGCTTGGCCTGTATAATAAGAAGACATATCATGTACCTAGTCTGTTTGGAAATTGAGAGAAAGAATAAAAGTAATATCTACACAACGCCTCCTGCAAACCTTCCCAACATTCTACTTCACAACATCTTTTCTCATGACATGAATCACCATTACTACAGAGAATTGAAAGAATTTAATTCCTGTGTCTTAAACTGAAATCTAGAGAACTACACAAGTGCCTTACTAAAGGAGCATTGAAGCAGCAAAGTAAAAATCCATGACGATATGTTCAGCATTTTCAGGTGATTAAACTGACCCAGCCTGGAATATTCCTCTAAGGTAAAAATTTAATTTCATCATACCTTCACAAACAGGCTTCAGCTGTGGTGATGCTACATTGCTGGTTGTTGAGGAATCTGCCCAAGAATCCCATCCACTTAAGAGATCTGGGTGGCTTGTAGATGATGATATTTTAGGTGGCTCTGGTGTCAAATTGCCTACAGAAGGAAAAAGAAATGTTTTCATGTTTAAGAAAGCCACCATAATAACATACACATTTGCCAATACTAACAGAATGTGTACCACACTGTCAGCTACACAGCTTGCTTCAATTTTTCAGTAGCAGTTGTGCAGTCTTAAACAAGACTCAGAATGGTTGTACCACTGGAATTCCTATTTTAAAACATCTTACACTCTTCACAGGTAAGGTATTTTCATGGACAGGCAACACTATGAATTTAACAGCTTACGTCTCCTGACCAAAAGGACTAGCTCAGGTACAGATCTAGGGCATGCTGCTGTTGCTCACAACACAGCTGGTAAGCAGAAAGCAGCAGTGCTCCATGAATGGTGCTCTTTATCATTCAGCAGTCTGGGTGCTACACAGGTGAAGCCAGGTCACTTCAAACTGCAGGTTTGCTTTACGCAGGCCTCTTGTGACAAAAGGGCCTCTTGGCCAACTAATACTTTTTGAGGTGTGACACACAAATGAATGCACAGAATTGAAGAGCAGGATACAGGAAGAGTGATTTTTTCCTGGGAAAAGCTAAAGAATCTCTAGCTCCATGGATAATATACACCACAACATCTAAATGAAAAAGTCGTATTTAAAAGCACGCAAGGGTGCTACCACTAACTCATGAAAAAACGTTGCATCTCATCTAAAGGTGTAACTGCCATCCCTGATATTTCCAAATGATTCCCCACTTAATCACTCACATGAACTATGAGGTGAGCCATCCTCAGAATGAGATATGCTATACATGGAACACTCAAAACTGCATGCCAGCTCTGAGCATTCTCCTTGAGCACAGCTTGTGGAGACTCACAGTGAAGCAGGACAGCTTTAGAATGCAACCCCTACTTTAATGCTATAGCAACTGTCAGTGCTACAGGGAGAGGAGATATTTCAGTAAAGCCAATACATTTAGTGGTGCACTAAGCCATTTCATAGACATAGGGTTTATAAAGTTAACCCAGGCATCCTTACAAAAGCAGTAATGTTTTGAGGCTTTGCAAGTCTCAACTACTACATCACAGCCTTTCTACTCGTCTCAGCTTCTCAGCTTTGCATTCTAAATATTAATATCAAATCCTCTTAATTAAAGAAATAATTAGAAGCAAATTAAATACCCTTATAGTACTTCAATCTACTAATACCATTTATAATTAGATCTTACAGCTGCAAAGTGAGCACATCAAATACTGTCCAACAAATATCTGCTGAAAGCCTGAATTTCAGTAGTATTCTCTGCTGCATGTGAGGGAAAACATCAGAATAAAATGCAAGAAACACCCACCATTACCAGCCCTTTCTCCAGACCCAAGCTTCATCTCCCTGCCTCTGAAACCATGGGAGAAACAGCACGTATTTGTCTCAATACTCAGGACCCCAGCTATCCACTGAACAGCAGTGTCACTGGCTATAAACCAGCACCTATTTGCCAGCTTACAACTTTGCTGTATCATATTCCACTCCCAAAAGCTAAGCGGGCCTTGAATGAACACTAACATTGATTTTTAGGCTAGAAATAATTTTGTTCTACAATCTCTACTATTAAAAGTCTTTTTACAGGAGCATAAGAAAATTAACAATTAATTATCATATGAAATTAACTATTATGAAAACAAGTTGAGAGAAAGAATAAATTAAATTAGAGGTGAATGCATTTGAAGGATTGAAAACATACTATGGGAATGAACTGTTTTGTAACAGTTGGCTTAAGAGCAGTCAAGTTTATCACCTCCTCCACCCTGAACTAAGCAGGAAGTAGCCTACTGCTACGTATAGCAGTAAATTCACTATTAATAGTAACAGCTCATATACAACAACTACGCTTACCAGAAAAATCTGAAACAATGCAATGAACAATATACTGAGCAGATATCTGATTCCTCCTGAAACTGTTTGCTCTTATACTATCTTCTTTTTAGTTCTACAATGTGGGCAGTATGTCTCATTTTAACATCAAGAAAAAGCATTATCAACATGATCCTTTGATTTCTATATATTCTGAAGAGGTACGATGAGACCATACTGAATCCCTGTTTTTATAACTGGCACACTGGAGTTCATATAGACACATATAGATAAAGGAGCAGAGTATTTAAAGAAATGGTAAAACATGAACTATAGCTTGATATTCCAAAAATGAAAGCAATTAAGATCATGAGCATGCAGATCCAAACCTGGTTGTCTCAAGTTTTTTAATATGAATATTGATAATCCTTAGCCATATAGCAATGAACCACTGGAGGTCAGGGCAGAGAACTGTGTTCTTTACTAACACTGCTCAAACCAAGCTAAGATGCAAAAGTGAGTTGGTGGTAATCAGATAACCCTTTCCAGCTTCCCAAAATAAGAGACCTGCATTTTACTACACACAACTTCACATAAGGTTTTCTTTATTTAACTTGTCATGTCTACAGGAAATCCTTTAATCACAGACTACAGGATTTTCTGTGAGCCAAGAGGCTGGTTTAGTATGATGCAAGGATTTTTTAACCTTGTCTAAAGCCTGTCTGAGAACTCAAGTTCACAGAAATTAACTTCTCAGGAGAAAACTATACTGATCACTCAGGTTTCTTTTGATCACCTTCCAAATCTCCTGCTGTCTTTGAAGGAAATATATTCTTGACTCAATCTGCCTTAAAGATCATCTGCTACTTTGAAAATTCAGAAGAAAATTAAGTTACCTTGTTAATACACAGCTGTTTAGCAGCAACAGCACAACATTATCCTATTACAGGACAGAATGCCTTAAGAGACCAGATATTGTGTAAGAACTATCTTTCATTTTAAAACTGCTAGGATTTTACATTTTAAGCCACCATCTGAGAAATAGAAGGTTAAAATTATCTGTCTTGAACTTGTGTTCACTGGAACATCTTTTCTCCTGGTACCTACAGCAGTTTAGCAATCATTTACTAACAAACAAAGCTTATCCACCAATAAAATTTGATTTTAGACACTTAGAACTGCTCCAACAGCAGAGTCATCAAATCTCATTACTACAGCTCGGGTCACTGCCATCACTACTAATTCATTCTTAGTTTAAAATTTTTTTTGTTCCCTTAATGACCACATGTTTGCACTGTCTTCCACTCGTTTAACACTGCTCTTCTGAATATGTCATTTGAGAACATGTTCTTATTTGTCCTTTCTTCTCCAGTTACTAGTGATCCTGTCCTTTCAGGACTGAAAAACTCACATTAAGAGCAACATAACTATTAATACCCCTAACTTACTTGAGAAAATTGATACCTGTAACTGGATAGAATGCTAAAAGCTCAAATACATACATCATTTCAGCTAAACACACATATAAGCTCTCATTTGAAAGATAAAGATAAATGTAAAGGCATATGAAATGTTACCCCAGTTCCTCCACTTCCATATGGTTTTTAAAGACTGCACAGCAATAGAGAAGTATTGGGAAATCAGTGTAAAACAGTAGGCTGAAGAGAAAATGGGTACATTTTAAATATCTTTTCCTATGTTGACAAAAAGCCCCAGAAATTACATTAAAATAGCAGGTATCCTAACACACTTACCAGGGTGCAAGCTATCAAGTAAAATCAGAAGAAGCATAAAACAATAAGTCAGATGCAAAAAATATTCCTTTTTTTTCTGTACTTGCGCAAATGTTATTAACAGCTGAATATTGATGGTGGTCTCCTTCAGATTGCAGATAAACATTTAGTGAACAGAAATCCGTATTTTGTTTTTCCCACTTTAATACATAAAAGGATCTTCTGCTTCCTCTCTGATAGGAGGGCTCTGGTACTATTAAACTTGGAGAAAAGAGCTGGGAACATTCTTATAAATGTGCAAAAATACTTAATGTAAAGAAAAAGAAGACTGAGACACACTCCCCTCCATGTTGCCCAGTGGAAGGACAAAAGGCAAAAGGGCACAAACTGAAACACTGGGAATTCCATTTAAAAATACCTTCTTTTGTCGAAGATCTCTCCAATACTGGCATAGGTTGCCCAGCTGTAGAGTCTATTGCACTGGAAATACTGAAAACCAGAAAGGACGGGGTCCTGAACAGCCCACTCTACTTGACACTGCTTTGAGCACATCAGCTAGAGAATCTCCAGAGGTCCTGCCTCTCAAGTGAGTTAGATTTTGGCTGAGATCATAAAATATCCTGAGTTACAAGGGAACCACAAGGATCACAGAGCGCAACTCCTGACTCTGCACAGGACAGCCCCAAGAATCACATCATGTGCCTGAGAGTGTTTTTTGAAAAACACTTCTGGAACTCTCATCTGGCTGGTGAAGTGACCACTTCCCACTGTTCCAGTGCCCAGCCAGCCTCTGGGAGAAAAACCTTTTCCTGATACCCCAGCTAAATCTCCCCTTACACAACTACTGAGCCCATTCGCTCAGGTCCTATCAGTGGTCTCCACAGAGAACAGACCAATGTAGGCCCCTCCTCTTCCCCTCACAAGGAAGTTGTCAACTGCAATGGGGTCTCCCGTCAGTCTCCTCCAGGCCGAACAGACCAAGTGA
>VXBB01018689.1:276215-300902 GCA_013399915.1 Illadopsis cleaveri
ATACGGCTTCCCCTTAAGGCCCTTCACCATCCTCATGGCCACTGACACTCTCTAATGGCTCAATGTCTGTTTTTATACTGTGGCACCCAAAACTGTCCCCAACACTCGAGGTGAAGATGCCCAAGTGCAGAGCAGAGCAGGACAATCCCCTCCCTTGTCCGGCTGGTGATGCTGTGCCTGATGCCCCCCAGCACACAGGTGGCCCTCCTGCCCTGGCTGCCAGGGCACTGCTGACTCATTCAGCTTGCCATCAACCAGGACCCCCAGGTCCCTTTTCCATGGTGCTCCCCAGCATCTCATTTCCCAGTCCGTCTGCATCCAGGTTGCCCCATGCCAGGTGCAGAATCTGCTGGAGATATGCTCCACAGATCCCTATTGATCAAATCTTCTTGAGCAAAAAAATTATGTTTGGTAACCTCACACAGGGACAACAATAGTGACATAAAACTAGCAACTATACAAGTACACAACTGAAACATACTGTTACTACCTACAGGATGGAACAAAAACATTGTAAAGGAGGCAGCAAGTGAAATCTTCTCAGCAGAATCAACCACAACTGGAATACAAGGATAAATAATATGATAGAGAGGGCAATACACTAAGTAGCCTTTTATTTAAAAGAGGAAGCCCTTCTCTCAGTCAGACAAATAATGTATTTTTTTCTGTCCAGTTTATCTGTAGCTAACAATCAGACTGCATCACTCAGACACAGGGTCAACTAGAGCAACTGCTAAACAAAGCGTGGCGAGTCAGAGCTGCATGCAATAAGCTCTGGGAAGAAATCACCCCGGATTGGGGAAAAGGTGCATGATACCACCATTCCTAGCTACCTGCACATTGTAAGTAGGTGTCTGTGTGAGAAGAGGCCTTGGCTTCCCTGTTGGATGCAGTCAGCTCCAACAGACTCACCACAAGCCACAGCTGAGCCTCCCAAACTAGTTGTCTTTGGGAAAACACGTTTTCCCAAAAAATGCTGCACAGCAGCTGTAAGAGAAGGGATAGATGTGACAGAAACAGCCCTACAGACATAAAGGTTGGTGGAAAAGGAATAGAAGGAGGTGCTCCAGATGCCAGAGAGAGACTGCCCCACAACATGTGTGAAAGATCACGGTAGAACAAACATTCACACTGCAGCCTGTGTAGGACCCCACACAGCCACACATGTCCTCGATGAAGCCACAGCCCAGGGAGAGCAGCCCAGGCAGCAGAAGGTTCCTGGCAGGACCTGCAGCACCTGGGAGAACCACACCTCTATATTAATCTCTTCCTAAAGGACTGTACCCTACACAGACCTATGTTCTTAGAAGACTGTATCCTGTGGGCAGCACCTATACAGAAAGAGGGGAATGAAAGAGCAGCAAAGAGACCTTACAGACTGATCACAACTAATTTGTGAGTGTGGGTTCTATGGAGAGAACCCACATTTTGAAAGTCAGTTCTTAAAAAGCTTGTAGCTCTACCACTCCACCATTTTTGAAAATGTCTGTTTCTCCTTAAAGAATGATGGAAAGACTGAACATATCACAAAGATTTTTGTTTAAAGATTAATAGATTTTAAAATAAATGAATGAGGAAAAGGCTTCACCAAGAATATATCACAGAAATGAAACAAATAAGATTAGAGTATTACATAATGTACTTTGTAAGTATATTACCAGAATACATTCAGGTCAGGAAGGTGCAAGCTAGCCTTAGCCTGCACTTTAAGAACCAGCTGTCTTATAACTTGACTTGCTCATTTCTCTTCCAAGGTTTCCAGAAAATCTTTAAAATCTGAATACAGTCAGATTTCCAGATGTTTCGGTACTTCAGTTATTGGATCATTGAGAGGAAACTCCAACTCCTAACATATGGTTAACAATACTAGAAATCCTGTCACATCATAAATCACAGCATGACATTATACAGAAAACACCTGCTTCTTGGTGCATTTGCATGTGTACTTCCAGAGTACAAAGCTAATTAAAACAGCAATCACAACAAGTGGATCTATTAAGACACTAATCCACTAAGCTGAAAGACAAATGCACAGAGGAGAAGAAACTGTTGAGAAACAGAACGCCAGAAGCATGCTTACCTAAATTTAAGAAATCTGAGCTGGAAGAAGGTGGAAGTGAACTTTGTGTAGAAGGAACTGCATTAGCTGTAGATGTTGAGGTTGGATTAAGGAAGTCCCCAAAGAGGTCTGGACCAGACAGGGCTTGATTCTCTGAACTTGATGACATTGTGAATGGGTCAAATGGATCGGCTAAAAAAGAGGCAGAAAACAAAATTATCTCCTGACAAATCATATAATAAATGAAGCTGAAAAAGCCTTACTCCTCTGAGAGCACAGACAAAAAGCAAAGTTCATGCTAGTAACTGCAGCAGCCTTCTGTGAATTTTGTGTGGCAGAGAGTAACCACCTATTCCTTCTTCCAGACAAATGAACTTTTACATGGTACAAGAAGGATCTCAGCCATACATAATATGAACAGCTATGTCTTCTAACAAAAGCAGCAAGACTGCATACAATTAAAAAACATTGTTAATTTCATCCATTTAAGACACATCTTAAGTTGGAGTGACCATCTGACACACAGAAGAATTACATTTGTTAAAATGTAAGATTACTCCATAATGCCAAATCCACAACAGACCTGAAGAAAATAGACTATTATACTATTAAAAAGAATATGAAGTAAAACATTCATACTACCATTCAGACTTGAAGGCATTGGCGATTCTGGGGCAGAAAGCACATCAACCCAAGAATGAAAACCAATAGCAGTAGGACTTTAGCAGGTCTCTAGTGATCCCAACGAAGAAAAAACTAACTGGAAGAGTATTTATAGTCAGCATGGAGCAACATGTGACAGTCAGCTGGAATCATGGCTTTAGATCTTCCTGTTTCTGCTGCCCTCTAGGGTCAAAACCCCTCAAGAGCCTAGGGAGTCCTGCCAGATTTACTCAGAAGCTGAAGAGAAGGAATAATCCTGCTCTAATACCTCAACACATCCTCAGGTAATGACAACACTGTACAGGACTCAACAACATTGCAAGCAAATTTACTATAGCATCACACATAAACAAAACCTCAAGTATAAGTTTGTCGTGCAAGCCAAAATATAACAGTGACCAAATATTCTGACTTCTGCAATTATCTCTCTTAATACAATTCAATGAAACATATTGAATGAGAATGACTACAAGAATGAGATACATACATGACTACTGCTCAGGTGTTTCATGCAGTAGACATTTAAAGAAAGATAATGTAATAAAGGTTCCCTTTTATAGATTTCTACCTATGTAAAAATGGTGAATTAAAATTATTCTTCCCTGATCAAGTTCAATAGTGAGTTGCTTTAAAATAAGAAAATACCTTAAATCATCTAAATGTTCTGTAAAAAATACTTCTAGGTGTCTATAGATGAAAGCTTTTAGTACCTATGAATTATCTTTGTGCAAACAAACAAAACTTTGTAATGGTCTCCCAGGTTATGAGACTAATATTCCCAGAAATCTTACCATTAACTTTAGGCAGAGAATTGTTACTCCCAAAAAGTGACAAAGAGATGAGTATCCACTGGTAAGAGGAACAGAATCTCTGAACTAAGACACCTTGTTTAAATACCAAATAGACAGCACTACCCAGCATCCTCTTTAAGGATACTGACCTGCCAACATCATCATCAAAACTAGCAAGAAAACATCTTTTAGCAGTATCATCATCCTACTAGTTTGGACAATAATCTACAGGATCTCCAGTTGCTCAGCACTCTTATGTGATTAACACTTAAAAATCCCACGTAAACATTTGACCTAAGCAGCACAGCTCTGCACATCTAATGCCATTGCTTTGCATAAAGTTCAAGTTACGACAATTCTATGCCTTAACAAGCAAAGTTACGTATTTAGGAAAGGATCTAGCATGTAACATTCCTATGGGAAATCTAAGACTACTTTAAGATAAATTCCCTTTAAATTCAATATTTGATACTTTTCTATTTACAAGAGTTTAAAGTTAATAGGATAATGGCAACATAACAGGATAGCTGGATAACATACAGGAATTTCTCTCCTTCAAGCAGAAATAAGACCTATTCTATTCACAGCCTTGCTACAAACTGACATGTCTTCTCCATACTGTTGAAACACGGTTCTTAGTTTCTAAGCACAATACAAGCAGCAGTTTTCATGTGTTGCCCAGGTGACAAGTACTGATATTAAATTCACATACCTGAAGACATGGCTGCTGCTGAAGACGAACCCTGAGTAGCAGCTGGACACTGACTGCTGAAAAAGAAATCTGTTCCTTGTCCAAGAAGATCTCCAGTGGGCTCATTTGAAACCTGTGACACACTACTCACAAACAGATTGTTCAACAAGTCTGCATTACTTGACGAAGAGTTTATTTCTGAGATAGGTTGTTTCCGTTCTGCTGAAATATCAGAGTCTAGTCCCAGCAAGTCTACATTCTCTTCAGGGAGAGATTTCTGTAACGGAGCAGATGGAGTTTCAAAACTGGCTTCAAAAAGTAACTCTCCTTCTGGAATAGAGTCTTTTTCATCAACAGTTACTGCACTTCCTTCATCTGGAAATGTTGGGAACTCCTCATCTGAAGGATCACACTCTTCCCTGTCATTAGATAGCTGAAGACAATCATTTTTAGGTGAACTGTCCTCTATTCCACTTTCTGGAGTTTTTCCTTCTTGAAAAGGAAAAAAAAAAGAATAACATCTTTAAATAACCAGCATTATTCTTAGGACTAAGGTAAGAGAAACTTTCATGGTAACTTCCTATGAAATGGATTCCTAACTAACCAAAACTCATATAAGAACGGATGAAAATGGAGCTACATGTTGCCTGCCACCTCTTTGTACAGGGCAGAAAAACCAGCAGTGGCAACCATAGTTGCCACTCCACAAAGGTAGACATTACGAATTTTTTCAAAACGAGACTGACTTGGACATTCACTTCAGATCACTGTGTCTCTCAGAGCTTACAAAATTTCTCAGTAACTGCTGCACTCAAGAAAAGCACAGCTGCTGACATTTTCACCAACAAAGCAGCACCCAGAAAAAGGAGTTACACATATGCTATAAAATTACATTTTCTTAGTCCTACTTACTGATTTGGACCCCACTGACTAGTCTACTTTGTTTCCTCTGTTCCTCAGCCAAAGAGGGGCTATAGGAGTGAAAAGCTTCCTTGCAGACCTTTAAGGTTAAGATTTTTACAGAAAAAGAAAAATTTAGCTCAGCATTTAAGTTATACTCAACACCAAACCCCCTCACTTGGTGTTTATCCAAATGAAGCAGAATAACCACTTGTTATTCTGCAGAGCTCACTCTTTAAATAGCTTTTCCTCATGGTTAGTGTGATATATGTTTTAAGTAAATTCACGTATCAAATATGTTGTATGTTATAACCTAAAAACATGTTGCAAGTTCTGACTTCCAAAGATTGCAAAAGGTGTCTCCAACTACCAAAACACATATACATTTGTAAAGGTCCTCAAAATAATAGCAGGGTGAAACCACCATTTCCAACAGAAAGGACAAGGCTGAGCAGGAGATGGCCCGTTCATCAGAGATGGACCCACCACTTTTTGGATGATCAATGCCTAATACCGATCTAGGAGGGAGAACCTGGAGACTGAGGGGTTCAGCATCTCAAAGCCCAGTTCCAGGAACCCAATTCAGAAGCCCAACCCTGCCAGGAAAACCTTTCAAAACCAAACAGTGAAAGAAAAGGAGTACATGAATATGCACACTGGACAAAGGCCCAAAATGAACTTGCTTCAGGGCAGAAAAACTGTATAAAAGCTGTACCCTGAAACCTGGAGTTTGTGGATGGGGAAGTTCAGCTCATTTGAGGCTGTCCCCACGTCCACCCAGCTTGATCAATGTTGCATGCTTTTATTGTGGCTGATTTAAATTTTATTTTGGAAATGGGAAAATAAAACGCTTGATATCAAATCGGGCGCGAATCATTTATAACAGTTAGCGAGTTAAGAGATTTTTGCTGCCTAAGAAGGCTTAAGCATTCACTGGAAGGCATACAAGACAAACATAAACCACACAGTGACTTCAGAGGAAAATCTGTACCTTTCCAGTCCAGAGAATGAAAGAAGTTGTTTGCATCAGTACTACTGCTGTGTGGGGATTCTGTATCAGTAGGTGCACTTTCTGAAGACTGCTCCAACTGGGATGCCTCTGCTTCATATTGTGCAGTTGAACCTGGTTGTCTAGGCAATTCTGGTTTTCCTATAAAACAGAATTTAAGCCAGAGCCCTTAGAGAGAAGCTTCTCAATCCTCCACATGGCAGCTGATACTTGTCTTTCAGGCTGACTGCTGTAGGAAGACAATTGTCTCCAATCTATTACTCTGCAAATCCAAATTCCTGCCCCCACTGTCTTTGAAATTAGCATTAACTTCTTTTCGACGGCAAAAACTGGTAAAACTATGACATTAAATCAGAATCATAAAGTAACACTCAAGCATTCTATTTACATTTGCAGAAAAATGTAATTAACACCTCACTTGTACCAACCATCCCCTAAAACATGCAAAAGCTATGAACAATATCTGCATTAAGAGACAGAAAAACAGAAAAAAGCAAATGCAGCTGTAGAAAAATCCAGAATATGCAAAGTCAGCGAAGAACATGGAGTGGTTAAAAAACAGGACAAAAGGGTTAATACATTGTATGCTGCTATTAACTGCTTCTTATATTTCTTATTTTACTGAAATCAGGTATTAAGTGACTCTTGTGTAAGATTCAGTTGCGCGAATTACCTACTGCTGTAACACCTCTCAAAACCAAAGTTTGCTCAAGGCAAATGAAGAAGACTTCCTAAATTAGTCAATATTCACCCACTGTTTGAAAAAAACGGATGGATGGCTGGGAGAAAAACCTATTTGTCTAAATTTAAATACACAACTGGTAGAGTACTTTTCTACTCTCCTTCCACATGCTCAGTTGTAGTTTAGAGATGCTAAAAAATAGTCTGTCTCAGAAAACATACATAAAAGATCATGACTAATGAAAGAGTACATTCAATTTTAACAGCAAGTTTTTTTAAAATCGGTTCACAGCACTTCCTTTTGTCCTATTCCTTTCCCATCAATCTTAAGAAATACTTTCAGTGTAATTTGAAATCCTTACATTTCATGTATCAATCAGAAAATGGAAATTACTTAAGAAAATAAGAGTAACTTTTACACAGCCTCATCATCAATGATAATGTAAAGCTAAACACCTTAGCTTTAGAGAGCTCACAGTTGTGTTCACAGTAGGATTAAGCGAAGTTAAATAGAAAATGGCCTAAATAATAATACAAACAATACATATCCTGCCTAAAAGGAAAAAAAGGCCAGCGGCAACTATCTTGAATGAAAAGAAATGTATTTGAGATGCACCACATTAACAGCATAGGGTGAGATCTCATGTATCACTTAAATCACCATAGTCATCTTTGTCATGCTTCTTTATCCTCAAAACAAAGAAGGCTTAAGAGCCTGAATGAAAATGTCAAAGCTAATCACTGATACCAGGAGAAGAAGAGAGATACTGAACAGCATTAATTGAAACTAATGCAGGCATCTACAGATGAAGCACTGAATAAGTAGAATTAATAAAATAAAGTCTGCTAGAACATATTAGGAAAAGTTCAGGAAATTAATTACATTACATGGCTACACATAAGAACGTTGATAAAAACATTCTTACCTAAAATCATTTGTGAGGAATGCTCACATAATTTTAAGTGAAATAATACTGGTGCCATTTTAGCCACATAAATCCCTTTCAAGATATTGTGCCTACAAGTAATGCCGGCTACAATTCCATTTGCTAGTGATGGCAAATGGCCTATTCCTAGCTTTAGGGCAAGCACATGTAAGCACAGTGAAAGTAAGACAGGTATAATTATAATCCATTACTGGAGGATAATTTAAGCTCCTCCGTACAATGCATATTTTTAACTGATATTTACCAACCCCAACCCCCCTCTTTATATTTCTTCTAATTAATGGAACATCAAAAATTAAACAAAAGCCTCAAACACTAAGTACATTGAAAACTTTTTTCATATTCTCTAGTTTTTCAAGGGACTCCTTACCAAATTTTGATAAAATCTCTTGTTGTTCCTCTCGGGTGGAGAAGAGGATCTTGGGATTCAGTCCCTTTATATTCATGTTATCCCAAGGTGGCTGTTCACAGCAGGGCCTATCTCTGGGCTCCAGCTCTACTTCCAGATTGACTTGAAATAAATCAGGGTATTTCTCTTGTATGTCACAGGCATCCAGATCGTATCTGCAAAGACACAGCAGGAAGTTTCTTGATACTGATGGCTAACTGGACTAGATCCCTGGCAGTCCAAACCAAAACTCGAAAGCAAATAGCATAAGACATTAAAAATGCTGTATTTGTTTACTTTTTCCATTTTAAACAGGTGGTATTTTTGTACATAGTTTTTTGGGGGGTTTTTTTTGGTACCATAAACAAAACATTTAGTTTCCTTAAGGTAAGTAAACAAATGACTCATATTAGAATCAAAGTCATCTACTTCCTGAACTGACTATATTTCCTCTCCTTGCTATATGTTGCTGTTTGGCAAGTTAAGCAGTTTCTAATAAAACTTCTCCCAATCTCCTACAAAAAGGTGTCAACATACTTGGCAAATTTCACTGTAGTGGCATTTCGGGGCACAAAGCCTGTATGGAACTGAATCTGAAACATCTTCATTGAAGCCATCTGTTGAAAACAAGAAACAGGAAACTGTATCAATCCACATGAGCAGTATGTACAGTGTTGTGCCTTCAACATAATGCAAAGTATTATCACTATTAAAATATTTTGAAATATTTGCTTTGCTACAAAAATTTCCATTTAATTACAACTATTTCCATTTAATTACAAGCATACTTTATCTTGAAAGATTTAAATGCAGTTGAGACAGAACATAAATAGATCTATTACTAGCACTAACAAACCAAAAGGCAGACATGTCTCACACCTAACCTCAAAATAGACTATCAAAGTCTAAAGTATTTCCAGATCCTATTCTGGAGGCTAAAATTGTATGACCCTTGTTCCTTTTCTGAATAACACATGCTCAGAAAAATCCATTGTGCAATACGCCAACCAAGAAATATATGTATATCACATATAAAGGAATAGATTTAAAACAGTTTTAAATGTAGTACATTTAAAAGGACACTTCAGAAGGCATGCAAAGAGTTTTTTTCTGTGCCATTTCAAGTCACTCATTCATTCCAGATAGAAATGTAAGGCTCTTCTGAACTGACTCATTTTAATTGCTCAACTGTTCACAGAAAAACTACTTTCCCATACCTGATGGGAATACGAGTGTCCAGAAGATGTTACTATAGAATATTCAATTAGCTCCTGATCTTGCACAAATCCAAATTACAGCTCACTGATCAATGTCGCCTGTATTTGTTTCCTAGCATTAGTCACACCACCTGTGAAACAGTCTTGCCAGTCCTTACAAAGAAGTCATACAGTAATAGTCCAGAAAATAAGATATAACCAAACTGAATTATGAAAGCTTTCCTTGTAAATGAGCATTTACTGAACATCATAGCTAGAAACGAAATAATACAAAAAGCATTGCCATTAAGATTAAGGAGCGTTGGTCCTTCCCCTCTATTTAGCACCACTGAAGCCCCATACATAATTGTGATGCCCAGTGCTGGACTCCTTAGTACAAGAGAGACATTGGAGTGTGTACAAGTACAAGATGGACACACTTGAGAGAGCTTCTCTGATTCTTCTGTCCCTACCATCGCTTTCCTAGAAGATAAACTAAACTCTCAAATTAGCTGTGAGAAAGTAGAAGACATTCACAACACCCAGCTCTGAACACAGGAGAAATCTTGAAACGTGGTGGTTAATCTCTGTAAGAGATCTGCAAAGAACTTCAGGGGGCAATTTCCAACACATAAAACTAAGGACACATTGATTATTGTTCCATCAAACCTCCAAACCCAGATTATCACACACACTGTTGATGTATCTTGTGTTACAGCTGACAGCTGAGAAAATTCTAGTCTTTTCTATCAGTGAATAAATGCCAGAGAAATCACATCAAAGAAACTCTATCATGGAAAAAAGTGAAGTGGTACAAGGAGTATAACCTAACCTTGGATAAATTTTGTCAGTTTTATGCCTTTCTCCTAATGACCTTGAGTCATACAGTAAGTGTTTTTTTGTGCACTAAGGAATCATTTCACTGAGTTTTTAGTTTTAAGGTGTTCTGGAAGGTCCTGTTAAACCTCTACAACATGACAAGATTTGATACCTTCCTACTCACAAAGCAGAAGAAAAACCAGAGGGAAAACAACTTCAGTAACACTATGTATGAATACACATGTATGTCCCACACGTACCAAAACTGGCTGAAAAACTGGCTGATCAACTTCCACAAAGCTCCAAGCTCTAAACTTTGCACTACCTCTCCTTATCTTTTACATAGATTTCCAAGTTTAATTTGGGTTACTTATCTGGAGAAAAAAGAACACACCTATTTTTTTAAAAAAATTGAAGACAGGTCTCATTAGTAAGTTTTTTGTGATCTTGCAATACATTTGCATCCACAGTTGTATTACAAAAAGGATAGATGCATTCTCCCTAGCAGAACAAAGACAAGTAAGAAAACTAGCTACAAAAACTGAACATGACTTTAGAAATAGGCTATAAAACCACATGGATTTTTCTAGCCTGTTTTGTATAGGCAGTCTCTGGAATGCCACTTTTCTGCCGAGCGGTATTTTCCCTGTTTGCAGTTTGCATGCACAGAATTAAAAAGCTCCGGCTTGTTGTGCAACTTAACAGATAATAATTGCTGCCTCAGAAAAACTGGCTAGGGGCTTTCTGTACAAATACAACAATTATCAATCCTGAAGTATGTCCCAGAAATGCTTTCGAAAGTATCTACATGTACAGCATTAGGAGTGGACATACTCAGAAGGCTTGAAAATGTGGAATTCACAAGTGAATGAAAACCTCAAACATTTCTCTGAACAAAGAATAGTAAAAAAGGCAAAGTATTCTGTAGATTACTAGAAGGATACAAAATTGGAAATCTTCCATTCAGGCTCTTAAATTTATCATTACCTTGGCTTGTAGTCGTCCTCCTAGAGTTGACCTGGCATGATAGATCACAATGAGAACATCTCCTTGGACTGTTATATCCAGGGGGATTACTGCTTTCCCATCTTCAATTTTAAACTCCCTAAAGGAAAAAAACCCATAACCATAGTTAATTTGATTTCAAAAGAAATTAAATAGTGTATTACTTTAGATTTAGCCTGCTTTCTCCAAGGCCTTCAGTAGTTGAAAAGCTAGAAGGACTTTAGTATTCTCTCATTTTTCTTGTCTGTGATTACCCACATCTAGCAGTGTTAGTACCATTTGCAATTCTGCAGACACCAGAGCTGTACACGGGCTAATAAGCAGTCACCTTGCAGCTGCCATTCCCGGGGGATCCTTACAGTTTCCATGACTGAGACACAATGCTATGCCCAGCACAAGTATATCAGGGTCAACGTTCCCAGTCTTATATCACATAAAATGAGAAGAGGGTCTTGCTCACTGCCTCGCAGTGTCCAGTGTGCCAATCCACCATCACCCTTACCGTTCTGCATGACCAGACCCAAGCTGCTGTAACAACCACACTCACAATTTACCTTTTGGAACCAGCTAAAAGGACACACAGGAATCTAGAAACATGTAAATGCTAGAATCTAGAAAAACATAACTTGCTGTTTCAGAACAAGTCATAATCTATACTTACTTCATTTTGTCATATTCCTGGGAGGTAGTGGTTACTCTCTCATCTCCCACATAAACCTCACAAAAAGGCCTGCAGCCATTACGCTGCTTACTGAAAAGCGGAACAGGAGTCATGACAATGGATCTGACCAGGATGGGCTTGCTGTGAGGAATAATGGGTTCTTCAGCCATCATGTCACACATGTACTCAATGTATCTGTCAAAACCAGAAGGTACTCATTTAGTCAGAGCACAAAATTCTAAGAAACAGGTGAACACATGAGCGAGTTACTCCAGTTCTTACCCAGTCACTAAGCTTTGGTAAGTGTTAACAGTGAAACAGTAAGAACATTTACCATCACCTCCAGCAAACAGATTTTCAAATATGACAGAATGACACGAAAGGGTCTGTAGCTTTACATATAATGCCTTGTAAAACAAACTAGACATAAAATATAATGGATCACTCAAATCTTCCTAAAGACTTTGGATTTGTCCTGAATAACACATATTATTTTGTGGAGAACCCCTCAAGTACATATGAAATAAATGTGTACAAAAGCAATCTGTCATTTATACTGAACTAATACTTTATTTCCCACACTTCAAATCTAATCCTTTTTGTTGGAAACACTCTTACTACCAGTGTCACCTGTTATTCATACTTTATGATTATAAGGTCTATCAAACTAAATCAAATAAACAGCTTAAAACATTTGTCAAAGTACACGCAAGTCATCTCCACATGCACTCCAAAAAAAAACAGCAGTAAAGCACTAGGCATTTTTACCCAATTGACAGAAATAATTTCTGGTATTCCCTCAGAGCTTGCAGTGTTCTGACATAATAAAATCTATTGTAATAAACTAGAAAATATGAAATAAGTCTTACACATGTGGAAGAGGACTTTATAATTAAGAAAGCATTCAAAAGCTCTGCATACCCTTGTTTTCACTCCTAACACTTCTTCACCACAGGGCATACTTGATCCACTTCTGATGGGTACTTACAGGCTCAGAAAATTCAGAACTACCACCTATTCACAATACAGCAAAATACTTGGAAAAGCAGATGTTGGAACACAGACATTATTGAAATAATTTATCTTTCTAAAGACTTCCTACATCATATTCAGAATTGAATAACTACTTGCTTCAACAGTACCTTACAGTACCTTTTATGAGAAGGCCAAATGCCAGGTGGACAGCGTTTCATACTGAACATATAAACAGCAGCTTCAGCAGTAGTGAAGAGACGACAAAAGCAGAGAAAAGAACAAACTACAACAGCAGATGCTGCTTTTCCATCCTAGAAAAAAAAAGTAGCCTTGTTAGTAAATCTAGTGGAAAAAGCATTATCCAAGTTACCGAAGAACATCCCATTATGTATCCCATATCCTATAACTATTTAATGTCATGATGTCCAAGGTCTAGTGCCATTATTTGATTTGATGTTTGTATCTGAGTGTGAAAGGTTCTCATTTAACTTCGACACCCTACAAAAGATACTACATATTACTTCCTTGTTCAAATGTGAATAACTACTTCAGCTTAACACTATTTGAAATTTTCAATTGGTATTCTTTACCTTACTGTAACTAATACTCATTTTTTAGCTTTGTTTCCTGGCTGCTATTTGAAATCCCAGAACACTGCTATTTTTGACTGACAGTCACGAACGTCTGCTAAAAGAGAAGTACAAAGATTCAGAAGAACTAAACCACACTAAACTCTTCAGACTTCTGTCTAAAACTGTTAATAGCTTGCCAAGAAACCAAGAGAAAGAGATTAAAACACTGAGCTTCTTTCTGCAGGAATCCCA
The DNA here is from genome assembly GCA_013399915.1 of Illadopsis cleaveri. NCBI lineage: Eukaryota > Metazoa > Chordata > Aves > Passeriformes > Timaliidae > Illadopsis > Illadopsis cleaveri. Next base: position 289,825 of record VXBB01018689.1, read on the forward strand.
GCTACACACATATCCCAGATACACCCCTGTATTATAAAAAGTAGAAGATTTGAAAGATATAATGGTTGACAGAACAGGACTTCTCCAGGTTTGTTTGCAAGCAACATGGAACAGAATTTTTATCATTCATTTATTTAACTTCTGGTGTACACTTTTTATATCACGTCTGGCACAAAGCCACGTATATACAAAAGTTTCCCTCATGTGAGGAAAAGGAATGAGTTACGTACCTTGAGCAAAAGACCTTGAGGGAAAGATGTTACAAAAACTGATGCTAATTCATCACATCTGCTTCTCACCTACTTGACCAGCAATCATATGACACCGAGGTATTAGAAGTACCCCTTTAATATAGTTAGATGCCTAACCTCACAGCAGCACTGAAAATTATAATGGCTTTCAGGAGCTGGCTTTTTACTTGCAAAACACTATGTAACACGCAAATATGGTTTGTCAGAATAACAAACTGGTTACAACAACCAGAATAACAACTCTGGTTTTGACTCTCAGAGTGATATTCCCTATTGATGGCTATACCATACCACCAGGCGGGTTCTGAATGTTTTCCAGCAGCATTGCAAGCATTGTCACAGTCATGTTTTGCTTTTTACTCTGCAGCAAAATAAGAATGTCAAAATTTAACATGTAATTCTCTTAAATAAATGTAAGAGTGACCTAATTTTCCAAATTCTGAGCAAAGTATTCTTTGAATTCATTCCTCCCTCCACCATGTTTGACATGAGGTGGCTCTGTAGACAGTTTTACTGCTTTTTTTTTGGTTATATTGAAGTTAATAATACTTTGGAGAATAGTGACATCTACAAAGCAGTCTGCTGCCAGCAAAAGCAAGTAAACCGGAAGTCTTACAGTCAGTTTCTGAAAATCTGTGGCTACAGATTACATCGTAAATGGACAGTAATGGGATATGCAGTGTACACCCATCTATCACACAAAAAAATAGAGCAAATACTGAAAGAGTGGAGCAGATTTTTTTCTCTTCTAAAGGCCTGAATACTGCCTGTATACTGCCTTCCACTCTAAATGCAAGTAAGCAAGGGCCACATTACCCTACCAATTTCCCTAAGTAGAAAATTTATGCAAGTAACTTCCCTACAAACACAGCAGGAAGGAATTGACCCTGGGGCTTCCAGTAACGAAAGCCAGTGAAAGTCAAACCAAATGGATACTAGCACCCTTATTCACAATTTAAAGCTCTGTTGAACAAAGCACTTCGGACTTAAATCAATTTCTTACCAGGCAATACAAACCAAATGGATACTAGCACACTTATTNTTATCACTGTCCACAAACCTGCTGCAAAAGAAGTATCAAGAACTCAGATTACTACCTGAAATATTCTTAGAGCAAGGAGTAAAATAGAACAGCTTTCAACTTAATCTGTGCATATATACTTTAGAAAAACAAAACAAAAACAAAACAAACCAGCAGAAAGATTAGGTTTGTTTTAATATTTGTCCTTTGTTCAAACAGCTTGAATTGCCCAGTAATATTTCATTTACAATTACTGCTTCAAAACACTAACAAAACATCAGCTTCACTGCTAAGAATCTATCTTAAAATCAACTGTCCAGTAAGGATGCAGTATATGAAACTTGATTCTTGGGGCACTTGAAACACCTAAAGAGTAGATATATTCAGGATCAATGAAGCAAGTTACAAATGAAACTTTTTCTATTTGTTTTTAGTCTCATATTGAAGACCAAGTTTTCCTATCAGCAACACGTCTTCCTATCTAGATAAAGAGCTCAAGGGTTACTATGNTAAAGCACTTTGGACTTAAATCAATTTCTTACCAGGCAATGCACAATGCAGACATTTTTCTGATCTTGTTTCAGCCATAAATGCATGTTCTTGCATATGCTATAAAGATTCTGAAGATTCGGTGCTCGTCTTGCTGGCCAGCCACATTCAGAAACCTGCAATGAGAGAGACAAGAGACAGTTGACATGAGAAATACAAAGTGCAATAAAATGAGGATGAAGTGCAGTAAAACCTCAGTTCTGTTGATGCCTTAAGTTTCAGCTTTNGCAGAAAGATTAGGTTTGTTTTAATATTTGTCCTTTGTTCAAACAGCTTGAATTGCCCAGTAATATTTCATTTACAATTACTGCTTCAAAACACTAACAAAACATCAGCTTCACTGCTAAGAATCTATCTTAAAATCAACTGTCCAGTAAGGATGCAGTATATGAAACTTGATTCTTGGGGCACTTGAAACACCTAAAGAGTAGATATATTCAGGATCAATGAAGCAAGTTACAAATGAAACTTTTTCTATTTGTTTTTAGTCTCATATTGAAGACCAAGTTTTCCTATCAGCAACACGTCTTCCTATCTAGATAAAGAGCTCAAGGGTTACTATGAGATGAATTACCTGAGCTTATTACCACAAAAAACTGTGGTTGTGCCAAGCACAGGAAAAAAGGCTGAAATAAACAGTCTAAGTCTCCTATAACTTTTCACTGTACTCTAGCATTTTAATTAAAAAATAAAGCCATTTCAAAAAGCATCACTGTGCAAGAGATTTAAATTGCACATTTCTCTGTTAGTGCAGTCTTATGTAAAGTCACCAGCAAACAAAGAAAAGCTAAGGCAAAAAGTCCTTTATATCCCTGTTCACCACACGATTCAATGCGGGATTCAGTACATCTCAAATATTACAACAGCAGTGTGTGTTGGTTTCAGCTGGAGTAGTTTGCTCCATAGTAACTAAATGAGGCTGTGTTTGTATTTGTGAGGGAAACAGTGTTGACAACATAGGGATTTTTATTTTATTGGTAAGCACAGCTTAGATAGAGTTAAGGTTTTTTCTGCCTCTCACATCACCTCACCAGCGAGAAGGCTTGGGGTGCACAAGAAGCTGGGAGGGAACACAGCCAGGACAGGTGACCCCAGCTAACCAAAGGAATATTCCATACCATAGGACATCATCTCAGTCCATAAAGCTGGAGGAAAAAGAATGGAAAGGGAAACATTTAGAGCGATGCATTTGTCTTCCAAAGCAATCATAACGTATTAACAACCTCTGCATTCTTGGAGATGGCTTTACACCTGGTTGTCCATGGGAAAAAGTGGATAAATTCCTTGTTTTGCTTTGCTTGCAACTGTGGTTTTGCCTTTACCTATTAAACTGATTTTATTTCAACCCATTAATTCTCACTTTTAGCATGTGATTCCCTCGCCAGTTCCACCAGGGAGGAATAAGCAAGCAGCTGTGTGGGGCTTGGATGCTGGCTGAACTTAAATCACAACACTGCAAAAGAATCATATTGAAGCATTGCAGCTTCAGACCAGAGCACAGCCTAAAAAACATGTATTCAAAAAACAAAAAGTATTGACTTTTTTCCTTCTAATTTACCATTTACTTTCTACTCAAACACTAGGTTTCCTACAAGATGTAACAAAAACATCATTACTTTCTGTTTCTTTCGCTGTGTTTTAAGCTCTAAGTGTCCTGACAATTAGCAGAATGATGGATAGTGCACAAACTCTTAGAGCAACCTATAACAAGAAGGACTAGCAGATAAGACTTCAAAACTACCATTAATTTTAACCAAGATTAAAGAAATCTGTAGGCATTCCATACAGATAGCAAACAGAAAGAAACCAATAATATGTAATTTCATAAATACCTTTTAAGTAAAGTCTCAGAATTAAGAATTTTAGAAGCGGTTCTCCTCTGATCATGTTTAAAGACTTGCCATACTCATCTTTTGCAGGCATTAAAGTAAAACTAAGCTTCTTTTAGGTTCCTACACAGCTATTCTCACCCAGCACTGAACAACGAAGTTAGTCAGTATTGCTGGACATCTCAATTTCAAGAACAGGCAGGTAGAGTTCCAAATACAATTAAGCGTTTGTTTCCAAGTAAAATAACTGCCTTCCTAAACACGCCTAGACAATAAAGTGGCCACAAATCTGTAATGTTTCAAATCATTATGACCTACTGTGACTTCCCAACAAAACCAAGATCATATTACCAGTCTTAGTACCAACAATCAGAAATACCAGGTGTATGGACACCTCAGACTTACATAAAAAAATCCATTGGTAAGCAAATTCCCAGTCACAGAATTTATCACTCCATAAACAGAGACTGATCACTTTGCAGGATGTGGAATAAGTCAGTTCACTACATCAGTCTCAGACTTTTCAGCAATCCAGTGCTAAAAAGAATTGCTGAACATTTTGCTTTGAGGTACCTGCTACAAATAATCAGGCAGTAGATTTCCTGCATAACCAAGCTTTTTTGCCTTCCATCTTGAATAGCCTCTGCCTGAACCTCATATTGAACCAGATACAGATAAAGAAGTTGACTGCATTCATCCAAAGAGGCAGTAATGATTTCTTTCAGGTGTGACAATACCTTATCATATTTACACGGAAACAAAAGTAAGTGACAGCACTAGAAAGAATACACTAAATATACCTCATCCTGACATGTTAAATCAACTCTCATAACTGAAATAATGCTAAAGATGGCTCTGCATAAGGCCCAAAAGGCTTTATTATTCTGTAACAAATAATGGTTCTAGACTCTCTTCTCGGCAGACAGTATTGCGTGGAAGGGGCATGGTGACTACAGACTCTTGAGGTGCTGGACAACTCACAACACAGTAACAGCCCTGACTGTTGAGCCTCTTACAGGACAGTTCAGGTTTACTTAGAAGCAGACACTGAAGTCCAGTATCTCAGCACCTAACAAGATGTCCTCAATACTTTGTTGCTGAATTAGGCAAATGCCTTCATATTAGTATCACAGAAATTAGCAGGAAGGATAATGGAGGCTCAGCTAAGCTACTACAATACTGAAGATGGTGGGAACAATCAGTCAGCTATGGCTGAGTCATACGGGAGTCAAATGGTATGTACTGGGACAAGGAGAAACCCCACGGTTTGCAAATCAGTCACTATGTGCTTGATAAAGGAAAACAGTAGAATATGGGAAAGAGTGACATTTTAGTAAGACTTCAGTTACTTTAAGTGTTCTCCACCTAAATTTGAAACACTTAAGGTACATGGGCAAGTTTTCAAAGATATCACTATCCTAGAGAAAACGGACTTTAGTCAGTAAGATTAGTCTCTACCTGTTAAGTTTGGATTTAAAGCAAAGACAAGGAGAATATAGGTTACTCTTTGACCTTGTGTTTATACCTATTCTTTTGTCATCTTTCTGATTAACCTACTTTAATCTTTTACAATAATTTTTTATTGTAAAAAGGTATAATTTTATTGTAAAAAGGTATAATTAAAGCAATGTGTTTCAAGGCCCTTTAGAGAAATACACAAAAACTATACACACCCTGTTATGGAACCTTGAAGGCCTGTATGTTCTTGGGGAGAGATTGTACACAGCATAATGGCCAGGATGTTTAGAGTCCAGACACAACCGCACATCTTCTATATTATTTTTGATTGCAGATTCTACACCTTCAGCTGGAAAGGACATCACTAAAGACAGAATAAGCAGCAACTGAAATTTTTCATATATTAAGACCAAGGAGAAATTATGTTTAAGAAAGACATAGATACCATACCAGCAATTCTGGAAGTGATGTATGATATATCCAAGTCTCCTTTTGCATAACTGAAAGAGAACACATCAGTGTTAATACTGGGAGATATAACCATTCAAGCCTTAAGTCCAAAAGCCAGATCTCTCAGGTGGCACCCATCACCACGACTAATGTGTCATTTCTTCCATCTGAGGCTTGTAATATTCACATTTCAACAGTTTCAGAGCAGAACTTTCAGAACAGATACTGTGTTTAAACACTTACTCATTTAAATCAGTTGCACTAAAACCATCTGTAGGATTTTGTACAGATGCCTTTAATCTTTAATCCACTCCTCTAGCCCCTGCTCTTACTAATAAAAATGCACTGTAGGGTGTCAGTTTGAAAGCCTGATAAGGATACACTAATATTTTTAATGAAGAATATCTCAATGTTTAAAAGAAAGACTACTATTTGAACATCAAAGTTTAAATTACATAACTCTGGCTTGTTACTATCTGGCACAGATGGCCATGCTGCCCAATATCCAAATTCCATATGGACAGTGTCAAGAACACTTCCCTGTCTAGTCACTCAGGAAAGACTCTGGTAGTCACACTCAAACCAGACTTGTCACTGCCAGGATTGAAGCCCCTTTGCAACTGGAGAGCTGATGGGAGCCCCGCTTGACTCCCCACACGCCCCACAGTCACAGAGTCAGAACAGGTTTCCTTCCTTACCACTTGGACGCCAAGTTTCCCTTTTAAGAGTCCCAGATCTATGGTTGCTTCGAGTAATTTAATCCTCCTCCAGCAACAGAGTAACAGCTGGAGCTGTTGCCTCACAGGAGGGACTCCCAAAAAAGGAAATGGTGGGCTTTTATACTCTCACAGTCTATGGGTGCCAAAATCTGGTGTGTTCCTGCTGAGTCCTTGGCTCCCACGGTGTCTCAGTGTCCAGTCACCTGGCTGGGTCACAGGTGCCTGTGCCCTTTGCTGTGCCAAACATTGGCAATTCCTGGCCTCTTGCCTCAGGCTCCCAGCCAGAGCTCAACCTGCAGCTCCCACTGCAGCTGCACTCCAAGCTACCTGCACTCAACATAGAGGGTACCCGAATCTCTTTCCTCGTTTAAACAATTATTCCACAAATTCACTTCCAGAACTCCCATAGAAAGCAAGGCGTTAATCATTATTCATCTCTCTGTCATACAATTGTGCACAGTTTAAAACTGCAGCCTTTTCAAAAATCTCCCAGTGATGATACTTAGGTCTGTTCCCTGCACCTTTACCTAATCATCCACATTATGCCAACAATTAACTAATTAAAGACCATTATTATTTTTTTGTTTCTATGGTATCTGCTATGTTGCAGAATTAAAAAGCAAGAGAAAAAAATTGAAGCAACCCAGTGCAGGCCTACAACCTTGAGTATAACTACACAGGTCTGCACTCCTGGATTGGCAAAATAAGAACAAATCTCACCAACAGAATTTGATTTAGACATCCCTAACTTAAATATCTCAGTAGCTTATTAACTCCAGAATATCAAAATGTCATCAAAACACTATGATGCATATTTAATTAATTCAGAGGCACCAACAAAACTTTTATATCTCAACACAATTTCAAGACACTGCTTAGAAGAGCAGACCGAGGATACTGCACCTAAATTTTGAAACACCAAGAAAGAACATTAAGTTTTGATTCTTTGCTGCTTGCTAGTAATGATGGAGGTTAGAGGGAATGATTAAAAATATACTCTGTATTTATAAATATATATTTAATATACAAGGATAGTGAGGAGGATTTTAGACTAGGGAAGAAAAAACTTCTGAATGCAAGGCCATTTAACAGTATTTATGCAGAATGGCATAATCAGTGTCCTAGCAATGATGATGATTCACTGTCTCAAACTGAAACCACAAAGAAGTTTGAGTCTCACAAGACAAAGCATTAAAAAACCCCAAAACCCTCAGCCTTGAGAAATCTTGCATAAAGAGGTAGACAAATGGGCACAATTTCAAAATTTTTTACACCTTTGGAAGGACATACTTCATCATGTAAGCTCAGGTGGTAATCCTGTTGCAGCCAAACTAATTAAGGCAGAAATTTACATTCGGAGCTAATAACAATTGCTTACTGAAATTTGTGATGATTGTAGTCCTTTATAGAGCTGAGAAGTGTCAAATGCTATTTGTTGATTATATCCAGCAGCTTCAAGAAAGAAAACATGTAATCATTCTAGTATCAATTTTTTTTGGCATCAGGGTAGAAGACCAACTAATACAACAGCTGTAGAACATAGAACTATTATCCCTTCAACGTTGTAACACCAAGGTTAAACAGCAACTTGTAACACTGGCACAAAACTATTAAGAGAAAAAACCAATGGCACTCACACCCATTCCCTTGGGAAGACTTTCAGATATTAACTTTTTACTACCAACATCACTCAACTCAGCTTAGGTTTTTACACTTGTCTAAATTAAAAAGTAACATAAGGAACATGGATCTCACGATACACACATAGATGAAAAAGTGCAGTTTAGTATGTCAACAACAGAGCACAGCACAGCCAACTTAAGCTTCCTATTTTGCAGGAGTATCCCAAGTATGTGACTTTTACACTGAAAAAGCTTCAAAATTTTTGCAGTCTTAATAAAATGAAGCTTTTTAACTGTAAAATCAACGCAAGTCTCCAGAACATGTCCTTGAATAAACTGAACTTTATTCTGAAGATTTCACAGCTATTTCAGTAGTAAGAACTGAACACAAGGTACTCTGTTTTCAGCAAGTATTTTATGTCAGAATGGTAACTGAGATTTCTTTAAATGTTAAGAAGGTGAAAAAAACATGTTCTTCACATTGTTTAAGCATTCCTATGCATTTCAAGATAAAACTCTCTAACTAAAAATCACAAATAAGGTCTTTTCTTTCATATCCTTAACAGCAGAAATTTCATTAAGATAGCAGTTTTGCCGGCAGGTGATAAGAGAAGGAAAATATGCAAACATAGATATACACGGAGTGTTTTCAGTCTGTGATCCAACATGGGAAACTGTGTGCTTTTAAGGGTCTAATTAAGCTCAACAAAAAAGTGTGATATGAAACCAACGTTTAGTCACTTCTCTGATGACACTAGGCTTCTTCAAAACTGGGACTACTTCACTGTGGGACGAGACTAGACTACTCTAGTCTCTGTATGGAGGCATGGGGTAATTTCCTTACAATATCTAATGGGGGCCTACATGAAAGCTGGAGAGGGACTTTTTCCAAGGCCATGTAATGACAGGATACGAGGAAACGGCTTTAAACTGAAAGAGAGCAGATTGATATTAGTTGGTCTAGTTGAAGGTGTCCCTGCCCATTGCTCAGGGGTTAGAATCAGATGCTGCTTCCAATCCAAACTACTGTTTGACTCTATGAAATTAAGCAAATAAGACATGAATTTTAATTTTGCAGAATAAATTTCAAAGCAAAATAAGAAGCTCTAACTACATGTTAAAAACTTCTCACTGTGTTGAGCATTTGGTTGTCGAGAATGGTTGGCATTAACATTCTGGCCAGAGACTAGATGCACCTAAAGACTGTAAGTAATATTAAACAAGACCATTCCAGCAAATTAAAAACAATGAAACTAAAGTTAGCAACTAAACTCACAAAATAAACTAGTTAACATACAGAAAAAAATTCCACAACAGTACATTCTGTTTACTGACAACTGAAGATGATAAAGAGCAAAGAACGACAGACTAACCAGCTACAATGTAAGCATATAAACCATTAAGTTAAATACTGCCCTAACACTAAGTATTGTTCCTCCAGACATCTCTACACTTACAAGATCAGAAGAAAAATCTATCCACTGATATTTTTCAGTTTTTTTTTAAAAGTCAGGAAGAAAAATAGCACAAAAATTCACATCAATCTGTTCGCACTTGGTTTGCTTCATAAAACTGAATTAATTATGCAACTACCTAGTGCGATGCAAAAATCCATGAAATAAAATATTAAACCAGAAACAAAATTACCTTAAAAGCAAAGAAAGCAAGCATAAAAGGCAGCTAGTTGTTCCTAGATTACTACATCATAATCTCTTCAGCAAATGATTGTTCTGACAAAGCAGTGGAAGACTGATCACAAGTTTTGCCTCCTGCTTTCAATACCAGTGAAGATCCTATCCTCAAAACATTTAGCTATGATTTTTTGGCAGGGCATTTGTAACCTGTATGGATGTAGGCCTCAATAAGCATAAAAACTGATCAAAGGCACAGACGCTCCACAAACAACAAGCCAGTGAACTTAACAGAAATGCTGTGGCTGCACAGCTGCAGGCTGAGCTTTCAGGCACACATGAGCACATCTGCTGGTTCCAAGCTCCTGTCTGTGCAGATGGTGCCACTTCACAAAGTAATGCGTATCTTCCCTATTTCCACCCTGGTACTTACTTTTAAGTCAGTTTGTAACAAGAGGGCTGAACCTCTGTTGCTCTTTGTCCTCTCTCATTTAACTACAAGCTGCTGCATCTGCCTGACCTGAACCTGCAACAGAGGTGGCCTGAGGGGCAATGAAGATGGTCCTCATTGCTCTCCTGTCCCTAGCAGCCTGTAATGTGTGTTTCAGTTTTCAGATTTTATCACTTATTAGGACTAACAAGAGACCAATATCAGAATCAAGCTAAAGGTAGCTACAGAAAAGAAAATATTAACTTTTTTTGTCACAACAACAAAATGCTTAAATCTTACAGTGTAGTTTAGATTCAGTGAAATAGAAGTCTTTGTCTGCAGACAAAGGAAGTAACCCTGTAATTCAGAAAAGCAATGATAAGTAGGAAGGAGAGAGCCCACCTAATGAAATGGTAGACTCCAACATGAAAAGTGCTTAAGTGGGATGAGGAAGATGCATGACAAAGAAGAGCTATTTCAATTTTTCCAGAATGTCTGCTTCTTATTTTGGTTGAAGGGTTTTGGAAAGGCAGTCAAAGATGCAACAGCAGAAGGGTATTCTTACATCACTGACTGTATCAGCTATATCCAGGTGTCCTAGGGTGACTTTATGATGCTTGTATCCCCGGTCGTCTGTTCTGTGTGTGCTGTATATTGTGTTCTGTAGCTTTAAGACAGGTTCTGAGAGCAAAGCAGGGAAGAAGAAGCGCACAGTTATTTTTGAGAAACAGCCTTCACTCCTCTGCATGTCTCTCAGGAGCGTGTTTTTCGGCTGAGGCACGGACAGCAGCAGGACAGAGACCTTTTTTGCTTTTAGTTAGTTTAGCTAGCTGAAGCTAAGAAGCTTCCTGGACTGTTTTTTTTCCTTTTCCTTGGGACTGTTTAAACCTGCTCTGGACTGAAAAACCCAGAGGAACAGCGAGGAGCTGGCACCAGCGGTCCACCAAGACCTGGACCTCCTGAGGGACGAATAAGGGACTGACCGCGCTGAGCTGTACCCACGGCAAGAACTTTCTCAATTTGTCATCTCACACCAGAAGGAGAGGTTTTATTGTTTCATATTATTCATTTTTTGTCTTGTGGGCACTTTGTTGCATAAATATTTTTTTCCACTTTTC